>CABFWB010002547.1:41449-67088 GCA_902151455.1 Timema bartmani | reverse complement strand
AAAACAACACATGAAAATAATAATACCAACACTTTTTAACATGATACCAGATAGGCCTACCATTTTGGGAATAGATAAAATATCAAACGTTAAAAGAGAAATAAAAAATTGCTAATTGGCTCACAGACTTAATGAAATAATAATACTAGATTGACTAATATGACAAATAAGCAATGAAATGGACTCAAGACTGGTTTTTGAATATTAAATAAAATATAAAATGTAATAGATTTAAGGAATTAAATTATTAGAATTATGTTAGTTGTAAGAATAGACTTAAAGGAATGAAATGTATTTATTATATATTTATACTATTGCATGTATGTATGACATTTAGGGTGAGGCACCAGCTGACAAGCACATTGTGCTTAGCTGTACCATGTTTAACCCTTTAAGTGCCAACTTCGCTCAGAGTGATGCGCAAAATATTTGCTAAAATTGCCAGCGTCGCTCACAGCGATCCCATGTTTTCGAGCTCTTAGTTCAGTATTAAGTCAACATACAGGGTAGATTTTATTTCCACTGCATTCTCATATGTTCAAGCTACTTTTATTTGTCTTTGCACTTAGAGTTTAAATATATCGAACATGAAAATGATTTTCTAACTTTATGAGTTTTATCTTTGGCCTTGTTTGTAAACATAGCTACTAAGATAAAAGCTGTGATTCAAGACACAGAAATACTTGCAATATTTATTGATAGCTTAAGCAAGAGTGATCAATTTGTTAGTGATTTTGAATTTGTAAATAATGAAACTAAACAAGAATTATATTCTAGTGAAAGTGAAAGATCGGAACAAGTAGGAGTGGCAGCTGACATTGATAAGGCGGGTGTGAATACGAGTGATTACTATAGGGTTGAAATAAATCTTGAAGATCAGGATAATCCACCACATATTCATATTCATGCAGAAGTACCATGTTTGAAGCCCCCCCTCCCCCCGCCCAACTCCCTTCTGATTCCAAGCCAATTATTTATTTTAGACTTTATTTTACAATAACCTTGCTAAAGTTGATAGTCACTGAAATAGCTGCTGCTATGCATAACCCAATTTTAGCATAAAATCTAAATTTAGTTTTGTTTAGTTAAGTTTATCATTGACTCAGTTTTTTATGTTCTTTTTAGTGAGTTATTATATTTTAAGCTATTTAAATTTTCAAAGCTTAAAAATTAATGTTAAATAAAACAGTAAAAAAAATTGTTTTTAATATCTTGGTTAGAGATTTTTTTTATTATATTTAAAAACTATAAAAGTATATCTATAATTATATAATCGGATTGGCAAGCATGTTAGCTAGTTTATGTAAAAATTTGAGTGCAAGAAGTTCAAAGACTAATAAGTTATTAAAATTTAAACCAAATTATATATTTTTCAGCAAAATAGCTTGGCACTTTAAGCACAGTTTTTTGGTCATTTTTCTTGGCACTCTAAGGGTTAATGATTAAAAATATGTATTCCTGATACAATATTGAAAAAAAAAAGTTAAATATACAATGTTTTTATTTTATAGGTTTCAATTTAGAGGCATTCATTTGAAGAGAAGAAGTGTGGGTTGAGAAGAAGTGTGGGTTGAGAATAAATGAAACGCAATTTGCAAATAGAATGGGGCCCTCACAAGATATTTTTCTTCACTCTCTAATAATATTTTAGTTTTAGTATGAAATAGCTCAATAGGTTAAGATTCTATAAATAAATCCATGATAAAACCAAAACTAAACAAAAGTATTAGTATAGACTTATGAATATAGATCTAACCATTTTATCAAGTTGACAAAATATTGTAGGCTCTAATTATTTTTAAAATAGTGATAATCACTTTGTGAGTATACTGCAAAAATACTTGTTAAATGGAACTACACAATTGTACAAAATTGTAACAAAATATTTAAAAATTGGTTATGAGTACACTTCCTTCAATTAGTTTTTCCTAAGGAAAAAACATGTTATTTTGACGATGATGTCACACACCTTTCAGATATACATTTAAACAACATTGTTAAAACAATTTTTTTAAATGTTAAAAAATCAGACCCATGAGTAAACTAACCTCCAATAATTTTTTTCGAATGAAAATAAATTTCTATATATCATGTAAGCCACCCCCAAGAAACCTTTTTTGAAACAATTATTATTGTTTCCTTGATATTTTGACAGCAATTATGTTAAAATTAAAAATATAAATGCTTATAATAAAAATGAATTACATGAACAAGTAAAAATAATAGTGCCTCATGATAAATAACTTAAATGTATTCTAAAATCAGTTATTTTGAGTTCTGAAAAATTTTGAATTTTAAAAAATCACTCATTATTAAACTATGCTTAATTTTAGGGCTAGAATCAAAACCTTAATTTAGCCTTGAAGTATGACCATACAACCTCTAAATATCAAGTTTGAACCAAATCCATTATAACTCTTCAGGTGTAGCTCCATGTACGGATATACACGTTGAAGGACATAAGGAATTGTAAAAGTCACTTTTTTAGTTGTGGGGCACAGAAAGTGTAAAAATTCATCATAATCTTGAAGCCAGATTCTTCACAATTACAATATTTTCTTTATACGAGAAAACCTAAGTGTGAGCGATAAAAAGCACATATATCTACACTTTAAGTAGCCTCACTGACCTCTGGAGTGCAAGTCGAGATGTTCTGGCAACTTATGTCAGTAAGATAGTATGGTTCTGTGCTATTGTGACGCTCCTCGGGTTGTGGTATGAGGTACAGCAGGACAAAGAAGGTGCTCATGGCTGTTATGAGCCCCATGAAAACAAGCTTGCGCTGCTTCTGGAAATAGTCAACCACATACCCGAAGACAGGCTTGGCCACCAAGAACAAGAATGGAAGCACACCAGTGATACTACCCATGACAATTTCCGACACTCCAAGCTGCTTGCCAAACACCTGCAGGAATGGCAGGATGGGGCCCATAGCTGGAACAAATTAAGTTGATATGAGTCTTACTCATTACTCGATGACACGCTTAGCTGCTTGCCTAACATCTACAAACTTCTTCTTCTTCTGTCAAATATTAATGTACTTTGGATGTCAACTAAAGAAGCTTACTAAAATATGTTTTTGTACCAAATTAAAGTAAAATTGTACACAATAGGATTCTGTTTCATAGTTATCCAAGTTTTCAGTTGTATCATAGCTACCCCACCTGAACCTAATTTACAATAATCAGTGAATATTTTACATCCATTACTGTTCCCAGCCTATGGTATGGGTCGGTTTTTTAAGTCATATATTTTCCACTACCAACTGGCTACGCCTGTCGTAGCTTCATATGCCTTATAATCTAACTTAAGACTAGGACAGGCACAACATCCAGTCCCCAGCCGTTAATTCATCAATGTGTAAGGGTAAACATGTATCTCATCAATGATAATTTTTTTTTGTTCATGGTGGGAATCAAACCCAGGCCCCTTAGCTCAGTAGGCAGACACACTACCAACTGAGCTAAGGTGTCGAATAATCAGTGAAAATATGGTTGCTATTATTACAGGGTTGCCAATGTCATAAAAAGTGAGTGAAATCTATGTAAAAAAAAGAAGTTAGTGAACTCTAGAATTGCAAAAAAATCACATAATGTCTAAACTGTAGCCAGGCTTTGATGCAAAACATATGATTTGGGTGAGCAAGAAAGTTGATTTAGACACATTTTCATATAGGTCTGTATGAGTAGTAGTTTTATTTTATTATATATAAAGTCAGATTTTGCAAGTGAGTTTTTTGTCCATTTACAGGAATGGTGTAAACTTACAGGCCATGAAGAAGAAGTAGTGAGCCTTGACTGGAACCAGTCTGTAGTTGATCTTCCATCTTGATCCCACTCCTTGCTTGGAGTTGTCTGCCATAGTTCAAACAAATCTAAAACATTAAGCAACGAATTAATGAAAACAAACACAAAATATTTCCCAGAATTACAAATGATAGTATTTTGTTTACAAAAATAAAACAAAAAACTTACTTTCTCCATTTTCTAAAAAGGTATTATGGAGTTATGGAGTAAAAGTATTATATATATATATTATATATATATCTATACACACACACACACNGTATTATATATATATATATATATATATATATATATATATATATACACACACACAAACACACACATGCAGTGGCGGATCCGGATCATTTTCACAGGGGGGTCATAATTATAAATAATATAGCTACTTACAATGTTAGATTTATGTTTAAAGCCATTTAATAGTTTCTCATTCATATTTGATCTTATTTATGTTTTAAGCTGTGGTCATCCTCTCCTATCTTTTAAAATCAGATAGTTTTTATAAACTATTGGGAATGGCCCTCCTTCAACAATTTTTTGAAAAATGGTTCATTCTAGAAACTATGAGTAGTCTTCGACTTGATTTTTTTTTAAAATTAGATTCTTTTATAGGCCATTTAAAGTGTTCCTCACCTAGACATTTTTTAAATTTGGATGCCCCTCAAAGCTATTTAGAGTGGTCCTCACCTTAATTGTTTACGATAATTAGATACCTCTAGAAGATAGTCTTTTAAGTGGTCTTCCACTGACAAAATTTTGAAAACTGAATTATTTCAGAAACCAAGCTATTTTGGGTGGTCCTCACCTAAAAATTATTCAAAATGACATGCATCTAGAAGCTATTTGGAGTTGTCCTGCCCTAGACATTTTTGAAATTTGGATGACCTTGGAAGCTATTTAGAGCTTTCCTCCCCCTAATTTTTCTGCCATTTAGATGCCTTTAGTCGAGTAGTTATTTGAAGCGGTCTTCTCCGGCAAATTTTTGACAATAAAATGCATCTAGAATTAATTTAAAGTTTAATTTAAGGTCATCTTTCAGATCCATATTCGATAATATCAGAGGATTTTAAATATACCTAGGGAGGGAATTTATTTCAGGGAGGGGAAAATTATTTCCAGGGGGCAGAGTCCCCCACAGTTCCGCAACTCGTGCTGTCCACACATACTCTATATTATGTATCCGTTGATGAACTGCTCTCAGGCGATTATTAGTTTTCTTTAGCGTGTGGTAGTCTACCGTCTCTATGCGGAGCACTGTTCGTTACTCACTATGCACAACAAATATTATTACATGAAAACGAATATTTTTTTCCACACTTGCGTAAGTCATATCCAACATTGATTAATCATGGACAAATAACGCATGTGTGGACCCGGCTTAGGAGGTGTCAGCGCATAAATAAGATAGAAAATTGTATAATTTATCTGTGTTGTATTTTCTTTCTAAAATTTGAACTTTTATTTTGTTTTTTGTATTAATTGTCTAACTTTCACAGGGAGGTCAACTGACCCTTCGATCCCCCCTCCCCCCGAATTCACACCTGCAAACATGTATATTAAATTCTTAGCATAGCAACATATCAGAGACGCATAATAAGATGTTAAGTGCTAGTGATTCAATCAAATTTTGATCAAAATATAGTATAAAATGTATAAATACTCAATTATTATTATCCTACTATTAAGAGTATTTATATTAGTCGTTCGACCCAGTTGTTCTGACATCACATCATATTCCATCCACACCAAGAATAAGTGAGAAGAATGAAAAGGGAACTATGAACTTTTAGCAGGCCATGTTCCATCCACTACAATAATATTTTAAGAAGGTTGAAGAATGAACTATGAACCTTCGGAATGTCATATTTTAACCCCGCCAAGAAAAATCGATAAGGCTGAAAAAGGAACTCTTGACATTTTAGCGACAAAGGTAAAATGAACACTACTATGACATCATGGTATAGTTTCTCCTCCTATTATTGGATCCTCCGCTACTCATTAATTTGTATATATTTGTTTGAGAGAGTTGTTATGCCTAAATTTGGGATAGAGGTCGTAATTCTATCTGAAAGTGGGACTCTTGGTTTATCTGTATTCACTATAGTAAATGTATTACATTAGCTAAAATTATGTTTCTGTGCCATCCTATATTTATTACATTTTCGTTCTAAACTATGGTAAAGATGGTAAGGTTTCGGCCTTTCTCTAAATTAATTTAAGAGACTTAAAGCATGAAAATTTTCTCTAATATGATATGGACTAAATAAAATAATGTGGGTATTGAAACCTTTTCAAGAAACCTCAAGTTTGAAACTTTTGTATTTGCGAGTAGGTGAATATTGTATTAAAAATACAGGTATGTGGATAGCCTATAGACAATGTTATGCTACTCTAAAATAATTTAATTGTATATTTCCTATATTTATCCTCATACTTGAAGTTTGTGAGGAGCATGTTAGCTGTCACGAGGAGAAATAAGATTAGGAATGAAGTTATCCGAGAAAGAGTTGGGGGTACATTGAGTAAATGAGATAGTAGAGGATGCAAGACTGAGATAGTATGGGCATGTAATGAGGATGGAAAAATGACCGCAGGTGAGGCCAAGAAAGAGATGGGAGGAGCAGATAACAGTAAGTGTTCAAGTGAGAGGAGAAGAATGGGAGAAATTAAAGGAGGAAGAGTGGTGGAAGGATAGAGGAAGATGAAGGCAATTTACTAAACCGACCTGGCCACAGGTTGGAAACAGGTGATGATGATGATGATGATGATGATGATGATGATGATGATGATGATGAAGATGAAGAAGAAGAAGAAGAAGAAGAAGAATTGAGAACCTTTTATTTCTAAAATTAAAATAAAACCAATTTTTCAAGACACACTCGAATAGGCCTAGCTAGTTTCCTTTCTTATGTGTCATTTAAATCACCTCAACCATTTATATGCCGTTGTCAAACCAGACCGTTTAGGAAGGATTATTAAAAACAATACTAACACATAGTGAAAATGTTCTTAAATTAGATTTAAACAATTAGTGCTTAAATTATAAATTATTCTATGGTATACCTGACAAGTAAAAGTTGAGTGTGGAAGTGAATGAGATAATGTACGTACAACTTAAAAAATGCAGGTTACTAGGTTACATACACGATGGCGGTTTGTAAATAGCCAATTAACAGAAGGTTCTAATCTCAACACCGCTCTTATCAGGAATGGCAAGTTATTAATGTTATCATTCATAAAACAAAGTCTGCCATGATATGTAACTTTGTTTGCTTGCAAAGACAAACAAGTTATGTGTCTATTTAGCCACTTTTTTTTAAGCATTGCGTCTTACTACCCATCCACTACTAACTATACTAATGTGTTAGGGATTAGGATGGTTTAATTTAGAGGAAATGTACCCACACTTGTTTGCAGGAGAGTGGATAACAATTTAAGAAAAACCACCCTCAGTACAGATAACAAGGATCAAACCCTGATCTCCCTGTTTTTGACAGTCTAGTCCAGCGGTTCCCAAACTTTTCAAATCGCGGAGCACTTTTCAGAAGAGAAATTCGTCACGGAGCACTATCATTGCCCTGATGCCAAAGTCATGTATATGTGTATTTTTTTTAAATGTTTTTATCTAACTGCATTTTTAAGGTTGTTAGTCGATATTTTATCGTATGGCAAAAGCACGATTTATTTTTTCTAAATAGCTTGAATTTTTTTGTCCACATCTGGTCCCTCATTCATCTATGTTTTCTTTTCCCTACCTATAAATCTGTACTGTTGTATGTTATTAAGGTCCTCATCGACGCCATATGGGCAATAGGGCGTGTTTTTTTAAAATTATTTTCTCGCCCGTGAATCTATTGTAAACCTTATATCAGCCCGTCAGGGCGCCACATGGTTTATTGTTATAAAGTTTAATGTTGGTCAACGATCGAGAGCCCCTCAGGGGCTGGTATTTGTTATTTGTATTTTCCATGTTAAATGTTTTACATGTTTACATCTGTTTTGTGTTACAAATAAATAAAACCGTACAAACTAACAAACAAAATTGTAAGCCTACCTTTAGCTTTCAAAGGCTTTGAGTCTAATGTTTTAAACCTAAAAAAGAATAATAGATTATTTAACTGTGAATATTATCATGACTGAAATAGATTAAATATTTATCAAACTGATAGAGATGGTCCTACAGTAGGCTACTTAAATATAATTATTTAAAAATTCAAACTTTTTCACAATTCTTTGACAGGTTTGCAAGCAGTTCAACAACATCTGCAAGAAACGCTTGAACAAAGGATTCATCCTTGCAGAAAAATTTGAAAACAAATGTTTGAAGTCTATGAAATCTCAGCTACCTCGCCGCGAGTCGGAGAGAAGAAACCACCCTCTAGCCCGTCACTGTGACATCCTGTCAGCAATTGAAACACGTATCTCAATGATGTCAATGACATTCAACAAGTACATAGAAACCGATCTTTCTTGTTTCATACCCGGCAAGGTAAGCCTTACATTAAGTACAGTCCAGTACTGCCATTGAGTTTTTGTTGAGAATTCAGGAATATCCCAGCAGCCATCATTCAAACATTTTTTATGCTATGAGCTCTATTATCAGCTCCCTATAATGTAAGGCCTACCTAATTAATTTTCAGCATTTATTAATAACCTCCTAAACGTTTTAATGGCAGTCTTAAATTATCATTACACACTGNCTTAAATTATCATTACCCACTGGTGTCCCCCCCCCCCCTCCACTTTCTTTTAAGGCTATGCCTACCCTTATCTGGCGTTGTGTTGAGCTTTCAGCTCTAAAATGAATAACCTAGAGCAGCGGTTCCCAAACTTTTCAAATTGCGGAGCACTTTTCAGAAGAGAAATTCGTCACGGAGCACTATCGGTGCCCTGATGCCAAAGTTATGTATATGTGTATATTTTTTTTTATGTTTTTACCTAACTGCATTTTTAAGGTTGTTAGTCGATATTTTATCGTATGGCAAAAGCACGATTTATTTTTTCTAAATAGCTTGAATTATACCGTTTTCTTAAAACACCAATTTTTTACATACGTGTCTTTGGCATAAGGTCCACAATATTTTCACGTAGAACCTATATAGTTACTAAACCGAATGACAGCATTATTCACGGCTGAAACAATTTTTTAAGCATTTGGGCATATTAAACATCAAGTTTTATTTCATTCAAAATGTTATTAACCTACATAAATGAAAAGCAACCACAAAAAACACAAAGTAACAAAACACATTTGAGAACGAATTCAAAGCAGGTATTGTAACTCCAAAATATGTTACTCACATAGATATGGTACGGTATTTAAAATCATTTTTACAAATGTAAAAAGTCATTTGGCATAAAAAAAGAACGATAAAGTATAGTCAGCGAACTTAGATTTTAACGAGACTTAATATCTGGCTCTGTATTTATTTTATTTTAGTAGCCACCTAGACAGAGAATCGTGATTTACTTAAATAAGTTGTTGCAGAGGGCAGAACAATGATATTTGCTTTATCTGACAAAACTTCAAATTCGTCTCTTAGCTGACTTTAAAATTCTGATCATGACTTATTCGTTGCTAAATTATTTTTTATCGCAGAATTTTGTGTAAAATTAATAAAGCACTCATACTGCTGCAATGTCAAACAGGGTGGCTTTTCCAACACATCAATGCATTGGCTTACAACCAAAAAGTTTTAATTTAATTTTTCTTGGAGTTCTTTCGGAAATATAACAGTTGAAACTATCAAACAAACTTAAGAGGTGAACATGAAACTTATTTAAGATATCTCTAAGTATGTCGGAGTAAATATAGTTCTCTAAATTCTTTTACCATTGACAAGTTGTCTAGATTTTAATTGTTCGTTGTTTCCGCCCAAAACTTGATTTTCTTTTAAACGCTTGTACTTTATCGCCGGCCACTGTAGGTACTGTCAATGAGGGTTTGAGATTTTTTTTTCTTTTAAGGATCTTGATTTCAGCCAGCTATCTATTGAAAGGAAATCGATTATATTTTCTGAATCCCTAAGTAGGTGCTACAAAAAAAATCTGCAAAGGTCCCATGTTTCGTTCTCAAAAGAGAAGATCCGAAAAGTTATATCTTATATCGGCTTGATTATTTAAAAAAAAACCACTTAACTTGAAAATCACATACCACAAGTATAAATAAATAACCCTACAACACGACTTGATTGGTTTTGAATTTCGACTGAATACTGATTGAACTGCAACTGATTAGAGGCTGGAGGTGCGAAGAGATACGAGATTTTAATATGGGATCAAAACTTCCCAGAAAATTTTGGAAATGTGTCGAAGCTAACAATCATATCTGAAAGCGCGGTTAAGTTCTCAAAGAGACGGGGTAAGCTGGCACCGTCGAGTCTCTCTGTCTGATTTCGCCGCGTGCTGTCTGTGTGCTTCACCGACGTTCTCGATGTTTTGTAAGGTTCCAAGAAGGTTCGAGAGGGCAAAGCTGACTGAGGTGATGCATGGCATGCACTTCACCTTGATAAGACTTTCTACCTACTCTGCTTCACAACATGCTGCAGAAGCTAAAAAATGTCTACCCAATACTTACCTATGCACAGTTCATGGCCACACAAATTCACAGTTTTGAGATCTTGTCACATTTATTTTAATTATTTTTCTTTCAGATCTCTTCATGGAGCACACTTTGGGAACCACTGGTCTAGTCTATTGCGAGAGTAACACCTCAGACCACGCAGCCACCGGAGCAGGTAACCACACTTTAAAAGTGTTGTTTTATCATTTACAAACTTTTTTTGCTGGAGTAAAAATTAACATGACAAGGCAATAAAAAAGCTTAGTTTTAAAAATAGGGAGTCAGTATTTGTATTGACTGTAAATGTATTTTAATTAAAATGCTACCCAACCATCTGAGAGAGATTTTGATTGGACTCATAATATGGTTGAAACTTCATTTTGCCTGTGGTACAAAACTAGGCAAGGTCTAAGTGATTATAAGCTATGTATTGTTGAGCAGGATCTTTATAGGCACAAGGACATGCAAATCTACAAAGTTTAGTAATTTACAAATAAAAATATTACTTCACAAATATAGTTTGTGATGTATTAGTTGTTACGCTGACAACTGTAATTCTGACTATTGTTTCCAACAGTGATCCTGCTAAGTTCAAATAAATGTGACATTGTTTGTTTTTTGTGCTCATTTGGGTAAAAGCCAGCTGTGGTTGAAACTGAGGGGGTCAGGGCAAAAACATGATAGCCCTCATTTTATGGAAAAGCAGTGATTTCTGGAAGCTTATCTTCTTGAACTAGGCCTACAAGTTATTTTTATGGTTAGTCAAGACTTTTGGGTTAGTTAATATTGAAGGATATTTTACTTTTTTTTATATAGGTAAAGGTTTTATAAATATTTAAATAGTGAATGTATCCCATCTAAATCTACAAGGGTTATTTTTTTTTCTGACCTCTTCAATAAGCGTTAGAGCCTTAGGAATGAAAAAGTTTTTTTTAGAGGGTAGGTAGTATGAAGTTTGGGCACATAATGTTCTGTGATCAACCTGTCACACATGCTTAGTCCAGGGAGTCTCAACTGGAGAAGAGCTAGTTCCCTCCCCCTTCACCATTCATTCCCCAAGAAATACTTTCGTTCTATATAAAAGTAATATGTAGTAATTTTCTCAAATATATTGCTATTAACTAATTATTATATTGAAATATTAGTGCTTCAGTTGCAGATAAATAATACAAAAATATCCTGTAAGGATACTCTACTTTTAGTGAAATGTTTCTATTACAGCACAGTCTAATTTCAAATTTTATATTTTTAAACTGCAGAACCAGCAGTTTGTGAATCACTCATGGATGCTTGATTAACAAATTGCAAACATAAACTTTATCTTTCAATAGAGTTTACTTATTACTGCCCAAAATAAGGTGACTGAAGTACATCTTCAACAATCTTTTTTTCTTTCTTGTTTAAATAAGGTCAAAGACCATCTGATATCAAGTAATTCACTTTCACTGCAGACATAGAAAAATTCTCAGGAACTGCTTCAGGAAACATAGCTTAAAATGTCTGAAAAATCTGAAGTTATAGCCTTTAAAGTCCTAATTATCTCCGCTAATGTTACAGAGTCTCTTACACTATACAATGCTTAGTAAAGTACAAGCCCCAGCGTAAAGTGAAGCCAGTGTCGCACAGGAGAGAGGTGAAGTCTCGCTGTAATTCAAGTGTGACTGTATTAGATGGACCGGAAGCATAAGTTTCCTATGCAGAACTGACAGGAGTAGTGTGAAGTTGACGAGGTTTTAGCTTAATTTGAGCGTTTTCCTTAAATGCCTACTAATTGCAGCACACTGAGACAAACCTAGGATTCTTTTGATTACAATAATATTTGTATTACAAATGATGTAAAATGTTTCATTGTCACTAAACTTCTTCACCCATTTGAAATAAAGAAGACTTACCACTATCATCAGTTTTTAGAAGCAACTCCTCCTTAAAATTGCAATTCTTCATGGGTTTTTTTAGCACCACGTCTTACTACCTGTTTAGGTAATACGCTTTTCCCCATTGTTAAAGTCGAAGAAAACAAGTCAACGTGCAGTAGTAAAACTACTAGCCTATCTCAGAAATTAACAACAGTATATTCTACTATGAATCTTAAAGAAGAAATAATGTACACACAAAGATTGCAAAAAAAAAGTCAATATTTCATCAAGAAGATCAATCTAAGCTGCTCTTTAAAAGAGAAAGCATTTATAATTTAAAAAAAATTAAGTCATCCAAGGTTTTAAACATTAAACATTTATTATAGACCAGATGTGCTTCATAGGGTCTAGACAGTAAAATAAAATTACAATCAAATCTGGGCTTGAAATTTAAAAGAATATCTTAAGTTGGAGCTTCAACTAATGAGAATAAAAAATGAGAGAAAGTAACTTTTAGTGAATTGCTAAAAAATAAGTGACTTCTAGTTGAAAAGTGACCTGTTTTGAGTGAATACACTATCATTCAAGAAGTGGAGCATGAAAAGCAGTTCTTTTCTGTTCAGGAACAGCTGCTCCAGAAAAAATAACAGCAAGGGAGTGAACTTAATCTGGTGAAATAAATGTGAGATAGCAAGAAAGTACAGAGAGAATTGTTCCAAAAGTTGACATGAGAATACCTACCGTGAAACTATTAGCAGGTCTTTCAGGTACGGTACTTGTGTTTTATTGAGAAAATAATGCTGGTCGGTACTAGGGGATGATCCTCATCTAGGATGACCACACTCCCGATTAATCGGGAATGTCCCGTTTTGGGCACACTGAAATTTGTCCCTTTTTTTTATATATAAAATTGCCTTCTGTCCCAGTTTTTAATAGCAACATGTAAAAACCTATGTTTTATTAAAATCTAACTATAACCCTCTAGTATAAGTCAAACAAAATCATTTTAAATCTTAAAATTATATGTGACACACCCGTCCACCTATTGACAGAAGCAAGAACTGGTCCTTGAAAAGGCGCCGGACTTTTAAGTTCAACATTTGTCACTCTTGTATATTTATGGGGGGTGGGGGTGCGTATGCATTACATGCGTCCCACTTTTGGCTTAGGCAATTATTGTTATCCTATAACAATCATGTTTTTTTTTTCCAATTAACAAAATATTGATATTTGCCATATAGTTTTGCAAACATTAAAAAATTGTGGATATAATAAAACAAAAAAAGTGTAAGTGTATGGTAAATAAGAAAAAGAATCATACAAAGACTAAACTATATTGCTTAACATGGCCTTGAAAGCTGGAACTAGAGATTTCTTAAATATGTCCATCCACACCAAGCACAATAATATAATAACTAGACATATCACTTGCCCTACATATACTTTCTCAAAAAAATTCCTTTTTATAAATTACTTTGTCCTAAAACAGGTTGCACAACTTATCATTAAGTTAAAATGCAAAGTAAATTTATCCTCTTCACAAAATTGCAAAAAATATCTGTAACAAGTGTCATTTCAACCATGGTAAATTAAACAAGTCAATATAGTCTGCGTACAGTACACTGTATTGATGATGTCATGGAAATAATAAATCATGTTTTATAATCCATTAGGCCCTATTATGATACTTTGACAAACCAGGTTAGCCTAACCTGTAATTCATATTAATAAATTTAAGTATTAATTAAGCTTACCGGTAACTCATATGTGATCCAAAATAATATTTATATATAATTATATTACTAAACAAAAACGCGTTCTTTGGCTTTGGAAAACAATTATAAATATAAATCAAAACGTTAAAATAAACCAACATAACCTACTGAGAGTCTCTGAGAACAGATAATCAACTATCCTAATAATAACAACTATGCTACAATTTCACTCCACCGTTAAATTCAGTACATTGGCAATATTGCTGTCATTCATCAATCAAAAACTTAACTCCCACTATGACATTTCTTGATTTGTTTACTTCATAACAGATGCTATACAGCATTTACAGCTGTTGGTTCAGTGTTGCCAACCCTATAGTCTCTAGCGATAGTACATGGACTGAAGTGGATTGTTTTTTGACCGGTACGATACTATTTTCTGACATTATATTGATAAACCCACCGATTAAAAAAAGAAAATTGTAAACATTTTTACTTTATAGCAGGGCTACAGGATATTACTTTTAGAAAATATTCTAAAATTGGATTGTACAGGTGGTGAAATTATATCAAAAGTAGTCTCCAGATCGTATAGTTGGCGACACTGAATTGGTTGAATAGCAAATCTTCCATTTTCATTGGCTAATACCCGTATCAGACGACACTAGCTCGACCTTGAAATCCAGAGCTGGCACTAGCTAGAACGTCATCATCTAGCGTCGTGCGAATCAGAAAAAGTATACTTGGTTCTGTCACTTGGTACTGACTACCTTACTAGTTGTGAGGATAGAACAGGCGCTATTTTCGTATTAGTTCCGACACTACTTTGTGTAATTCGACCAATCAATGCGCGCTGAGACTGTGTGTAGAGAAATGGTAGAAATGGCGCTAACATGGTCATCGGATGTGATTTTGTTAGCAGAAAATTTTTCTACACATCCTTGTTTATATAATACCAAATTGCCACAATATGGCAATATATTTAATATATATTTAATTAAAAGCATATCATCTAAAAACGACAAACTGTGTTCCAGACCCAATTTTAATCTAAATAAACAAGATATCATGCCAATATTGGGTGTTTTTTTTTAGAATATAAAGTGTGCGTAGGCCTAAAAAAAAAGAACATTTGTGTATCAAGGATACAGTACTTGGGCACCCATGGGGGGAAGTTTACATGACATAAAAAAGCCGTTTAAACTATGATAGATTTAATGTTCAAGCAAATAGAGATGACAAAAGATGATTGATGACAATTTATAAGTTTATTTTCGTCTGTATCAATTACGAGACAATACGTTGACACTGTGCCCTTAACAACACAGGAAGACAATGAATACTGAGAATGAAATAGAACAAAGTATAATTTAGCTGCTAGACTATTTAGGTATAAATCATTGTTAGCATGGTACATTGGTACACGAACCACTTGTACAAGGATGAACTATTTCAGTGTCAAGAGTTATTAACTCCAACATAATATTAAATCAACAATTAGGTGATCGCCATGTAAAAATATATATAAACAGGCAAGGCATATACGGTTCTATCAAGAGCTATTAAAAGCCAGTTGAGCAGCCTAATCCTAATTAGTAAAGCCCAATATTACTTAATACAATAGGACAGAGTGTTCAGCATAGTCACAAGAGAATAAAAAGCCCACAACTAATGTAATAAAGAGATAACGCTAATACAAACAAAAATTAACGAGAACAGAGCCATATGGGCCAAGACCTAATAACCTCAACTGCCACTCGTAATCACCTGATATGCCCGTAAGTATGTTCACGCTTAGTAAAATAAAACCAGCTATGATTGATTCATCCTAAGCTGAAACCTGATGTAAACAAAGCCACGTGGAAGTCTATGCTCTGATTTGTTACTGAACAGAATTTCACTGGTATTCTTTCACTAAATAATCCCTTCTATATTTTGTATTAAACTTGTTTTAAAATAACATTAGAAAAATTATTATAACTAAAATCATCACTTCATTTGACTTTGAAATTATACTTTAAGCTTTGCCAGCGCTATTTTAATACCAACAAACTCCTGACTCAGCGTTGAGGAACCCCGTGGTACAGTCCTAATCACATGTTAACGCCAAGTCAGTAATGGTCAGTCGACAATTCATCTCGGCAGTGTTAAGTGAGGGTTGAGAGTGTTGAGTACTTCCCGTGTATTTATGGCATTTGCTGAGTGTAGCCCTAATTTTGTTAGACATAAGGTAGGAAATTTAAAAGCATTAAAAAATACAAAAATTCGTAGTGAATTACTTCGCTATGGTACAGACTATACATGGCTATGCCTGTTTAAAATATTGCACTAGTATTCCACCAATCATGTAGGTCCTTCACGTAGTGATATGGAAATGTTTATTTACTTCAGGTCTTAGTTAGGATGAATCAATAGTAGACTTAAGTCCTAAGAGCGTCGAGCACCTCTTAGGAGCTTGCCAGAGTTTAGTCAAGCTCATTGGTATAAGTGTCACTGACTCACTGCATGATTATTACTTTAAAATAATATAAATGAACGCACCCTACATGATAGCAGGATTACCCCAGCATGGTAGATGAAGTTATCTTGCCAATGTAAATATAACTAAACAATCCTAATCCTAACAAGGATTCAAAGGAGTTGAAAGAGATGGATACAACATCTTAACTAAGCATATTTTAACTCACTAAACAAACTAATTTAAACAAACTAATCCAACTCAAACATGGGTTGGATAGAATAGATACAAGAAGACCCTACATATAATTCTAATAAAAACAAATTAAACTAGCAAATTAAATATTATAACCCAAACAATGCTTTTAGTAGATAATACGATCAATAGTTACTGGTTGCAACCCTTTTGTGTCCAGGGGCGTCGCGCCGGGGGTGGGGGGTATCTCCCACCAATGTTGGTTAAAAGCTTGAGAGTTGGGAATTTTCAGAGATTTGAGATCTAGAATTGGGAAATTCTAGGCTTATTTTGTACCTCACTACTTTCTATTATGAAAGTCCTTAACCACAGACTTGTACAGACAATTTTAAAATTTCCCAGCTGTTAATCCCTACTCTAAAAAAAATCCCAACTTCAAAAATCATCAAACATTTAAAGGAGATTCCTTCTGTAGTAAATTTGAGACAGCTTAGTTAATCAAGTGGTCTAGTAGTGCCGTTGTCAGTAGGCAGAGGCAATGGCCGATGAATGTATGCCGATTGTGGTATGGAAATAAATCGTAAAGAAACGTGGGCTGCCCAGTAGCAAAATTTCACTCAGCCTGCAATGCTTGAAGCCTTGTTTGAATGACAAACTTTTTGTAGTTGCCATGTATTCAACCTATCACTTAGGTTACAGGCTTGTAGAAAGTATTATTATATTACCTTTTATTTTAAGTTGGCTCATATCTTGTATATTGCTTTCAGAAACCTTTTATTTTTATTTAGCACCACGTCTTACTACCCGTTTGGGTTATACGCTTAAGTACTAATTACGCTAATGGGTTAGGAATTGGGAAGGATGAATATAGGGGAAATGAACCCGCATTTGCGTGGAGGGAGAGTGAAAAACAATTTAGGAAAAACCACCCCCAATTCACCCGACCGATATTTGAACCTCGATCTCCCCGTCCTTGGCAGTGGAGCCCAACACGACTAGCGCGTTAGCTAACTACACCACCGAGGCGGGTTAGAAACCATATTATGTTGAGCGTTCGATAACTATAGTGAAACAAGTTAGCTAAAAACTATATTATATTTGTTTGAATGACATATTTAGTGTGGAAGTCTTACGTTCAAATTATAATTTAGGTTATAAGCTTATAGGAAGTATGGTATCTACTAAACCCTGAATTTAGTAATAATCCCAATCTGTAAGGCTTTATTTCGTACCAGAATACTATTATATATTTTGGTAGGATAAACGTTCATTTAGAACGGAAGTAAAAATTTCCTTCTGGGAGGTTCTTTATCCTAACTAAACACAACTATGGAGTAAGATTCTGTTACGAAATAAAGCCTTTCAAGTGAGCTTCCTTCAAAAATCATCTTATATATTAGGCTACATCAACTTATTCAAAGAAAAAACTAACCAGTTTCGAACTTTGATATGCTCTTCAAAGCTTTTAATAACATATTTATTTCATTTAACTAATCACACATTTATGTATCTCATATATTTAATCAAATTAATGAACTATGTAAAAATGTCACATTGTCTTGGATGGGTGTAAGAGAGAGAGAGAGAGACTTGAAAGTTTCCATCTCTCTTACACAATGGCGTGCATAAGAGAGCTCGAAAATTTCAGCCACAGATGCCCATCCAGATATATTATAGAGATCAATGATCTAACCATGACGATTTTGTGGAATGCATTGATCTCTATAATATAACTGGATGGACATCTGTGGCTGAAATTTTCGAGCTGTCGTCTGCATACCATTGTGTAAGAGAGAAAGAAACTTTAGGGTATCTCTTTCTCTCTTTCACCCATACAAGGCAATGTGGCATTTTGACATAGTTCATTAATTTGATTGAATATATGAGATACATCAATGTGTGAGTGGTTAAATTAAAAAAATATGTTAGTTAAAGCTTTGAAGAGCATATAAAAGATCAAAACTGGTTAGTTTTTTCTTTAAATAAGTTGATGTAGCCTAATATGTACGATGATTTTTGAAGGAAGCTTACTTGTAAGGCTTTATCTCGTACCAGAATCCTACCCTATAATTGTGTTTAGGTAGGATAAAAGACCTTCCAGAAGGAAATTTCTACTTCCGTTCTAAATGGCCGTTTATCCTACCAAAATAATATATATATATATATGATAGTATTCTGGTACAAAATAAAGCCTTACAGATTGGGATTATTACTAAAATCAGGGTTTAGTAGATACCGTACTTCCTAAAAGCCAATAACCTAAATTATCATTTGAACGTAAGACTTCTACACAAAGTGTGTCATTCAAACAAATGTAATACAGTTTTTAGCTAACTTGTTTCATTATAGTTATCGAAATTTCAACATAATATGGTTTCTGAAAGATATGAGCCAACTTAAAAAAAAACAGGTATTATAATAATACTTTCCACAAGCCTATAACCTAAGTGATAGTTTGAATACATGGCAACTATACAAAGTTTGTCATTCAAACAAATGTAATCAAGTTTTAAGATACCTTGTTCATTATATTTATCGAACTTTCAATATAATATTGTTTCTTAAACCAATATACAAGCTAATAACCAACTTAAATATAAGTATAGTCGTGGCAGACTGTAAACAGCATTGATGACAACTACATAAAAATTGAAATATCTAAGGTTTTATTCATATTTGTACAGTATTAGGGCCTATGTATTAAATAAATACATATGGGATATATGATAATATATTATAAATATGTTGAGATTAATATATTATAATCTTGGAGAACACTAAAAAACTATTAAATAATTAGAAACATTAATCTTGTAGTCTCGCTTTGTATTTTAGGTCATGCATACACTGTTTAGTAAAGAAGTTATAGTATATGATCTGTGTGCAGGTAAATCAAGATAATTATTCATGGGGTGTTAATACCTACACAGACCTAAACATAGCAAAATCATGTTATTTGGTCCATGGCAAAATGGAGAGAAAGACATTCAATGTAAAGATTGAACAAGAGGACTCAGAATATAATATTAATCATGAAGATAAGTGGGAAAATAAGGTATACTTTGGTGAAAACTGTATTTATCAATAGTCTATAGTTAATAGTTACAAAAAAAAAAAACAGTCTCAGAGTTTGACCAGATAGAAGCTATCATAGATAAATTATTTTGTGTGCACATTAAATTTAGTAAACACACTGTAAAACAACACTAGTTTACTTTATTTCAGCCATATTATGTCTTTGAAAACTGTAATAGAATGCACAAAGTCTTCCCTCGCTTGTAATGACCTCAGCCTTGCAGTTTGGGTGTGTTAATAATATTACCTGTTAAATATCATATCTTTTAATGCCTATGGTGCCAGTATTAATTTAAATAAGCTTATAATGGGTTATGTTAAGTAAGTCTGATAATTTGTTTTCCATTTTTACTATTCAACTCTGGCTATTAAATGTTTCATTATAGTTTGAAAGTTGCTGTAGCAAATGCTCTTTTGCTCTTTAACAGCTTAAAATGAACACAAAATTATCATTTTAAAAAATTAGAATAATTCCAATATCAGCCAAAAAATGCAAATTAAACTAATGTTTTGGAACTCATCTCGCACTTTGTTGGAGTGAAAATAGGTAACCACATTAAGTAATAATACTTTCAGTATTTTTTTGGGGGGTATCATCCCAAGCTTTCTGGGTCAGACATTATGTACATGGCTTATTGTGATTGTTATACTTAGCTTACTACTTAATGGCACTAGGTATCTAAAGAGCAACTCTTTACTTTTAGCTACTCATGTAAAGTGGTAGCCTATTAAAATATTGAGAAAAATTTACCTCCAGACTGATTTATTGGTAAATTTAATGTGCTCCCATATTTTAAAAAAAATTGGGTTTTACAATTCTGCCTCTACCTATGCATTACAGCCGAAATGGTTGGATGTTTTTTTAAAACCTTTTAACTAGATAATGATGAGATTAGTCCTAGCTCTAAAATGGAAGGTAGTTTAAAAATGACTGATTTTTGAAAATTCAAAATTATTCAACAACTTATATCAAAATGGATATTTTGGAAGTGTAGTTAAAGATGAAATATTATACATTCTTTTATTTTAAGGTAGCTTCAGCAATTGGGTTCAACATGTGGAGATCAAGAAGTGATTTAACAATATACCAGTAAAACTATTTTTTAAAGAAAAATTCATTAGTTTACAGATAACCAATTTTTGAACATTTGGGGATAAAGTATATATTTTTGTAACATTGCATTTATTTATTGATGTATCTAATTCCATGACTACTAACAACTTATCACAGGAGCTAAGGACCTAAAGGATGACTTTAGAGAAACTCACCAGCATTAGCGTGGAGAGGGTATGGAAAATCTACCAATAAATCACATGTGTTGAACTAGCTTCCAGTGCTCCCAGCTGAGATACTAAACTCAACACTCTACCCAAGTCATAAATAATTGAGGCTATTTTGAGCTTGATACCCTAAACTGGTGAAGTAAGGCATATGATCTGGCTTGATTCATAAATGTTCTTTAAAATGTTTCATATAACAAACACACCTTATGTTCTGAAATGTGTCTGATAAAAAAATTGTTCTAAAACAAATGGAAATAACATGATACATTTTAAAACATGTTTAGTGCATGTATACTTAGAAACATATTCAGTATACATTTGATATTTATAAGTATCTATGTTCTGAAACTTTTTAAATATACCTTTCTATATTCTGATTCAAAGTCATTATAAATATTTATAGTCTTAAGACACGTTCCGTGTAGATCTATATATTCTGAAATGTTTGAATCTTTATGCTTTAAAATTTATTTTATTTCTTAGTCTGAAATTGATCCTCCAATAAAATTTGAGGAATGTTTGATTAAAGAAGAAGCACATGATTACCAGGAAGCAGAATGTTGCCTAGGCCTTTTAACACTTCCTCCTTCAAAAGCGGAACTTGATGTAAGTATACTTGTCATTAAATAAAACTTAAATTGTTTTTGGTAATTGATTGTGAAGTGAATATCAAATAGGGGGAAAAAACATTTATTTTCTGTGATGATTTTTAAAGTAATGAATTATTATTATTACATTTTTTAACATCTATTATTAATAATTATGTCCTATTTTTTGTAATTATTCATCAGTATGTATTATTATTTAGCTATTATTGTTTACATTATTTTATCATCATACTTGTGTACTTTTCAGTGCTGGCCTATCATAGGTTTCAAGACGGTTGGCCAGCACTATAATAAATGTATTAGAAATGAAAATTATTATTATCATCATCATCATCAAATTCGGATGGCACTTGCCATGAGTGGATTTGTTTTTACTGAATTCCGTAAATGACCTCATTTCGTGCGCTAAGTGTTTTTCTTTGTGATTTGGTCTATTAGGCCTGGTAAGTTGATTTGTTTAATATGTCAGGCAGTGAGGACATCTTTGCAAAGTGCTTCCAAGGAGTTTTAGGGCATTATGAATTTATTAGGTGTGTTCCAGACCTTGTTGTTAAATATTTAATTTAGATTGTCTCAAAATTAATGAGGCAGATTCTTTATCTGCACCTTATCTTCCAGGAATGTATATTATTATTGACAAACCTATTCTTAAAGATAGCCAACCATGTGAGAAACTTGCACCTTCTGCTGTTCATGAGTCTGCTATCATTCATTTGATAAATTTCCTGCCTAAACCAATCAATTATCTTTCAAATCAGAGTAATGAAGTAAGTAGTGACAATGCTTTCCTAACGTCCCAAATTTTGTAGCTTGTAGCCTGTAAGGCCTCAGGACATTATTTTTTGTTGGAACTTGATGTTTAACTTCTCAATCTGCTCTTGCTGCTTATATTCAAATAGTATTCCCTATATGCTTATTTAATATAGACTTTCATACATATACTCCAATTTTAATAACCAAATAAACATTTTGGTAATGGCATAACAAACCAGGTTCATTTTTAAACTACTTGTAATAATTTTCTTTCTTACAGAAGCACCTTGAAAACTTAAAATCTTCACTAGGACAATATGAGACTTCTCTCACAAAATACAAGAGACTAATATCCCATTCTGCTCAAACTAAGACAGAAAGATCCAAGTGTAAAGAAAAAGAATGCTCCAAAAACGCTCGAAAGGGAGGTAAATGTTTTAAACATGGAGGGACACAGGCAAAGGACACGTGTCAAGAAGAAGGTTGTTCTACGTTTGCGAAGTGGGGAGGTAAGTGTTCTAAACATGGAGGCTCCCAACCTAGAATAACATGTAAAGAAGAAGGGTGCTCTAAATGGGCTATGAGGGGAGGTAGATGTATTAAACATGGAGGAACTCAACTTAAGAACACGTGTAAAGAAGAAGGGTGCTGTAAATGGGCGATGAGGGGAGGTAAATGTATTAAACATGGAGGGACCCAGTCCAAGAACACATGTAAAGAAGAAGGATGCTCTAAATGGACTATGAGAGGAGGTAAATGTATTAAACATGGAGGAACCCAAGCTAAGAAGACATGTAAAGCAGAAGGATGCTCCAAATGGGCTATGAGAGGAGGTAAATGTTCAAAACATGGTGGAACCCGGGCTAGGAACACATGTAAAGAAGAAGGGTGCCCTAAAAGTGCTCAAAGGGGAGGTAAGTGTTGTAAACATGGAGGAACCTTTTATAAGTACACATGTAAAGAGGATGGGTGCTCTACGAATGCTAAGATTGGTGGTAAATGTTTTAAACATGGAGGGACTAAAACTTAGAACACAAATCATGTTAATAATAAGTGCTCTAATAATGTTAAGGAAATAAATGAATTATTAACTATAAAGGAACCCATGCTAATTATATGATATGTAAAGAGTAGGGGCACTAAATGATCTTTTATAGCAGTAAAATATATTAAACATAGAATAACCTGTTATAATTTATTATTTATCAATGGTATTGCTGGAACTTATTCCACATCATATTGATCATCGTCGTCATCGTTGATGATTTGACAAGAGCCGGGTAGATCTCATTTGCATGAATTTTTAAACTCCTGTTTTTAATATTCTTTAATCAGTTTATAAACTTATTGTATTCTGTATCTTTCTTATAATATGCGTCGTGTATTGTCCACACCATCGAGTTTTATTATTCCCAACAGTATTTGTGTACTAGATCTATAATTCATACAAATTTCTGTAACCCTCATAATTGAAAATCAAAATACAATTGCAAATAGAATATAGGGGTCACATACCCAGTTACATTCAAAAACTTTAACTAGGCCTAATTATGAAAACTACTCCCATCCTGTTTTTGTCTCAAGTAATTATGGTCAGCATACTCCTAGGTGAATGCTTAAACCCATCCAAAATTCCCTAATAATAATATATATAAACTTAAAATAATTCATTTCAGAACCTGCAAAATTTAGGCAGAAGTGGACTGCATTTCATTATGCTCATACCATAAGTATTTTCATTCAAGATTACTCTAAACAACAAATTTTGATCTTTAAATACCAATAAAAACTTGTATGTGGCATGTATGTGTCGCAACCGACAAACACACATAACAAAAACTAATGCTACAAAACAAATGTACAACTGTTGCTAACACATATTTTTTCTTTGCTCTGAAAAGTTTGACTGTAAAGGTACACTATTTTAGTCAATGGGCATTTATCAAGTTTATTGACTTTAAAGTTTAACTATTTTAGTAAATGGGCAATTGTCAAATTCATTGGCTGTAGAGTTAAACTATTTTAGTAAATGTGTAATTGTAGAAATTGATACACACATTTCTATTGATGGTTGTACAAATGTCTGGGGTCTAAAAAAAAAGCCGCCATTGATACAAACATGAGTATAGGTTATGAGTGACCAATATTTAAGCACATTTAAATTTCTGTTACACCCCACTCTACTACCTTTTATTTACGACCACAAATAATATAAAAGGGAGGGGGCGTAGTAAACTAAGGAACATATAAAAAGGGAAATCATATGCAAGATTTAATAACAATTTGAATGGTTTATTCAAAGCAATAACAGCAAAACATAAATCTTTTACATGGTCTCAAAAATCAATCTGAGGTATGTTGAAAATCAAAAATAAACAATACTTTATATATTATTTCATGCAGTTAAACTGAGTGAATGTTACATCACATGTAACATATCTTACAATCAAATGGGTCAGTCTTGAAGAGAGAGAACAACCCATAAAGTTGATTTTAGTACAAACAATTATAGCAAAAGATTTGAACATATTCTAATGTGAATTAATCTCATGATTAATTTTATCAGTCAGAAAAGTTACGTTACAATAATTCATACTTAAAAATATAAACTACAAAAAGACTACCTTAATATTATCAAAACAATTACTAGTAACCACAATTTCAAAATGAACTAGATTTAAAGTGTCCAACACAAAATCAACTAATAATTGTGGCTATCTAAAAAAGTTTAAGTAATACAGCAGACTCAAGCGCCCAAGTGGCGACAGACAAAATATAGAGTCTCATTTCAAAATAAATGTTCAGGTAAAAAAAAAAAAATTATTAAATAGAAAAATTACGACGCCTAACTTGACTAACACTAAAAGTTAAATTTAAGTCAGAGTCCAAAATATAAACTGCCATAGTTTTAGTCCGTAGAAAAATTATACATGAAAGTTTTATCCTGACATTGTCCAAGTCCAGGACAGCACTCCTTCATCAAGCGTAGAAATCGAATAGTCACGGACAGCACTCCTCCATCAAGCGTTGAGATTGAATAGTCATAGACAGCACTCCTCCATCGAGCGTTAAGATTGAATAGTCACGGACAGCACTCCTCCATCGAGCGTTGAGATCGAATAGTCATTTTGAATACACGAACATCACTTTATAAAGGGTTTTCGTTGCTAGGGACGCAAGGTGGGGGAAAAGAACATTCGGTCGGTGACGTCCTTCTAGAAGCTTTCGACAGTCACGTAGACCGTTTGTTGTCAGAGCTCCATCCAACTCCCAGACCATTTCTTCAATCACCTGATGTTGTGGAAGTAGTTCACGTTTCTCCCATCAGAG
>CABFWB010002547.1:11856-37434 GCA_902151455.1 Timema bartmani | reverse complement strand
TTGGCCTAAAAGTCAGTTGGCCTAAAGTCATTTGGCCTAAAATGTATTTCGAATAAAAAAATTGATGTAGTTAAGTTCAACAAAAGTCATTTGGCCTAGAAGTCAAATGACTTTAGGCCAAATGACTTTTAGGCCAACTGATGGGTACTCGGGGGCGGGTCCTATTGTAACTCAATGTTACATTTCTTTATTAAAAACTGCACAAAAATTGTATTTTTACAAGAACAATAGGAAGGCCAGGTTTTAGCAAAAAAAAAAAAGTACTGTCCTCTTCACATGGTCAGCCTTCATAGGAGGAAATTAGAATAATAATCATGTACATTGTGATTCTTTGGTACGAAGAAAACTGGATCAAATGCATCCTCAGGAGGAACTGTCTTCTACACGAGGTCATAGAAGGTAAGGTTGAGAGAAAGAAGAGCTTAGGAAGAAGGAGGATTCAAATATAGGATGACTTGAAGGAAAGAAGAAAATTCTGGAAGCTGCAGGAGAAAATAAGAGGACAAGGTGCATTGACAGTCTAAGTTTATTGGCAAAATGAATGGACCTGTTGTAAAAAAGAATGCCTAGTAATAGTCATTTCATTTCTTTTTCCTTTATTAAAATACTAAACAACAATCAAGACCTATAATGATCTAGTAATTAAGTAAAAAATGACAGTCTGGAAAATATAATTCAACCCAGGATCTTTGGCTTTGAGCGTCAATGCTTTATCACTGAACCATCCTGGTTCATCTCGTATCCAGGACCATCCTTCACTAGTTGTTAGTGTATTATTGAGTTAATATGTGGTAGCTGATGACAATATTGGCCACTCAGGCCTATTTTTAATATCTTTAGAGATAAAGCTTTGATTCACGGCTACTGAATTAAAAATTAAAAATATCGACAGTGAGGAATGTGCTTAAAATCAGGAAATGGTCTAAAAAAAGCCTGATGTACAAGGAAATTACAGGAATGAATGTGAGGGATGCCCAACATTAGTTTACCTAAATTAAATCAATCAAAATCTTACTAGAATTTTCCAGGAGCCATTTTCCACCTTCGTGAGTACCACGTAACTTGATCTAAATTACATCTACCCGAATCGCCAACCATCGGTGAGCCAACATATGTTAAATGCAAACTAGCTCAATCAAATCTTCACTTAATGAAATTATGCTTCATGATAATTAACTATAGGTAATGTTTAAATTTTCAACATACTAATTTACACCTTTTTCTACCCTTGTTGTAAACATGAATTTTTTATCTGATGACTAAAATTTAAGTTTTGTTGAAATTAAATCATTCAGATTATAAGTAGTAAATAAAATAAGAAATAACTTTTTTTCATATCATAACATTTATTGATACTTTTCACAGTCTAATAACGACATAATTTATTTTCCTGTGTTAAAAAAATTTGACTTGATAATCCATTTTTATATTAAAAACATATATCAAAATAAATTGTTTGTGATCAAGCAAGATAATATTACTACGATTTAATTTACCTTTTCTGTAAAGTTGAATAATTTCTTGTAAATCCTAGATTATATTAGTGAAGCTTCATGGGATGCATTAATTTAATAAAAGCTAAAGACTACAGAAAATATAAGACAATTAAGTGACTAATTATGTTTATTTTCTTTATTAAATGTTTACCCTCATACATTGTTTATTCACATTGAAACATATAATATACATAGTTAAGATTTTTTTTTCCCCCTCTACATGTTTTTGTAAGGTATTGTTGACGTCCACGACCAAGTGTGGAGCATTGTGGTAGTTCACTGATTGTCAAAATAGCTAGGTAGGTCATGAAAGGTTGTAACTACAGTAGCATTACTACTTCTCTGGTTATACATGACAGCTAGCAGATGCTATCAGTAATGCCAACATTGTCTGAAAGTCACTTATGTCAACATATTTGGAAATAATAATTATTTTCTAAGTATTACTATTATTACCACTAAAAATATTATCAATCACTTTTAACAATACTTCCCTCAGGATTACAGTAGAATTGTATTTTCCATAATCAAATTTGAGAAAAAAAGTTTAGTAAGTTCATTATAGTTTTTCTTTTAACTCTTGTGGCAATAACAGGTTAAATAAAGCGTGAAATTATAATTTCATGGTATCATATAAGTTATTTATATTTTTATAACTGGTCCTCACTTATCTTTAACATAAATAAATGGTTTGTGATAATAAAGAGGAAAAGACATACA
Source organism: Timema bartmani (assembly GCA_902151455.1). Taxonomy (NCBI): domain Eukaryota; kingdom Metazoa; phylum Arthropoda; class Insecta; order Phasmatodea; family Timematidae; genus Timema; species Timema bartmani. Next base: position 35,218 of record CABFWB010002547.1, on the reverse strand, counting down.
AAATGTTTGTGAAATAATATAAAGTTTAAGTTTTGTAAACAAAAGTAATAATACCATTCGCCCTCTAACCGGCAACAAGCTCGCCTACGTCTTAAACCGTCAGTATCATTTCATTTCAGTGTGCCTTGTTTGTTTTTGAATATAAGGCCGCTTTTAACGAGCTATTGCTTTTGATGATTAATTTTTATTAAATAGCAAACGCTACTTTCTAGAGAAAACAAACAATCAATGGTTATTCTTATAGCAAAAATTTAACAATTTTAATAGGCATTATAACAGTGAATTATCAAATAAAACACAATTAATAAAATCACTTGCTTTTGTTCACAAGTTGAAGCGAACAAAATACTTCATTTTTTGAGTATGTAGGCGTATTTAAGTTACTGTTAGTAATTTTAATACAAATTTTAATAATACTTCATTCAAAATACTTCATTTTTTGAGTATGTAGGCGTATTTAAGTTACTGTTAGTAATTTTAATACAAATTTTAATAATACATTGTCTGTTTTTAATATTAATTCGGCTACCTAGTATTCCGTATGTTATTTTGTGAATATTAGTTCATTTTGTGAGTGTGTTATCCTTGGAAAATAAACTGTTTTTAGTGATCTTTAAATAATTATTTTTCCAGTATAATATCGAAGCGTGTGATAAAAAAATAGTGAGTGTTTCTCATTATTAGAAAATTCAAGTCTTTGTATCAAAATTATAAAATATATCTTTCAACCCCAAGATAGTGTTGTGTTGACCACTAGGCTAAACCTCAAGTTTTAGGATTTTTAAAGTATTAAAAAAAATCTGTGAAGTCCAGTTGTTATAACAAGAAAATATATCAAGATGAAACTCCTAACAAGATCATAAAGAAACAACCGACGCCTGGAGTATCTGTAGAAGCTCTTGATGATTTTACAAGAGATTATGTTCAGAAAGGTCATCTACAGAATGTATCACGAAGGTCATTGCAAATGTTTAGGTCAACTTGTGTTGTTTTTCCCATCTTGGTTCTTGAAAGGTTAGGTTTTGATAGTTTGCGATAGTATATACTAAAAAAGAATAACTGCTTTATAACCTACATATAAATAGAGCTGACCTTTCATGCATAAATAAATTAACCAAACAATAATATTGTTTTTTGTTTTGTTTTATTATTAACAGAAGAACCCTGAGATAATATTTAATCGTTGAAACATGGATTGTCAGCCTAAGAGTATGTTGTTAGGTAGCTTTGATTTAATAGGATATTAATATTATGCTATGTCTACTAAACTATGTACTAACGGCATGTTCATTCGTAAGGGTAACACATTAGGTACGGCGAGTATAGTCGTTTTCTATAAAAATGTAAGTATAGTCAGTGTTAGGACTAAGTAGAGACTGTATATATATATATGTGTGTGTGTGTGTGGGTGATTACGTGTTCTCATAAAAAAAATCACATCTCAATGAAAATATCATCTCATTATCTACTTAGTCTTGACACTGACTATACTTAAATTTTGATAGAAACTGACTATACTCGAACACAAAACAAACAAAAAACACAATACATATATATTGTTTTGTGTGTTTTGTTAGAATTCTAATAAAATCAAAATTGTTTTATAAATTAAAGAGTTAGTCAATTGGTCAACACAACATAATATTGGGGTTCAGATAAATATATTTTGTTGGTCAATAAGAAATCATAACTTTGAATAATATAATAGATAAACTTAAAAACTCAACAAAATTTAAATAATAATTTAAAAAATATATTTTTATATAGTGACAAACACTATTGTAAACACTCCGTCCTCCCTCTCTCAGTCTTAACACAACTCATGGTGCCCTCATACATGTTCTTCACTCTCATTACAACTCTGCTTCCCACTTCGGCCTTCTACATCTCTTTCCAAACTTTATGTATATTCACGCTATTATATGCCATCTCCATATACATAAATTCCATTACCAAGTCTTTCCCATATTCATACTTTCTTTCCATCAGCTGTCGTATGACAAAGGTTAAGTCTGTTGTAGACGTCTGTTCCTCTCTCCGCCTTCCTTTCATTTGATTAACTATTTTATTTTCCAGTATCGTCTTATATATTTTCTTATGTATATTCTCATATAGCTATTCCCCTATAATTTGTACACCTCCTCCTGTCTCCTTTCTTGAAAATTATAACTCCCTTTTTCCACTCTTCCGGTACCTTGTTCACCTTCCAATCCACACTCAGTACACTGTATAGCCATTGTATACATGTTGATTTAGTTTAGTCCTAGGTTAGCACACAACCTTGGGAATTAATTGGTTTTTGAAACCGTGACCATAGTAACATACCAGTCTGATGGGTCGTTTACTTTTTCTACGATTTTATCAGAAAACCATCCTATCCTATTTGTTTTTAAGAAAGCTCCTTTATAAAGGCAAAGGAACACAATGGGGGACACCAACAGCACGTGATACATGTCTCTCTTAGTTTTATGTGATGGTTCTCGAATTCTCCATTGTAACGCAAAAAGCCTAATGAACACAGTTTTTGAAACAAAAATAGTTATCCTGACCCCAGAAATCCTCTTTATAAGACCTAATTTATCACAATTATTATGACTTAGAAGGATTCTATCTGCTAATTGAACTAAATAGAATGTCTCGAGAATCTTTTGGTTTTTATACTGGAGTTTACTTTGAATTCTGCTTATAATTTTGAGCTGAGAGCCCCCAGGACATGTTAGGATTTTATCTGATGGTAAAAGTTATATATTGTAAGCACACGGCCTAAATTGAGAGGCGTTCTTGTTTAATATTGTTGTGCTCTGGATTGTGAATAACAAAACGAGTATTGCAAGGTGTTGTGATTAGCTTATAAACAAATATAACCTATGCGCTGACAACATAAACAGTGTGTCAGCATTCCTCACGGGAAACCAGGCCAGGAGGTAGAATCAAAAGTGGTGTATCCAGCTAACATGGCTGACTAATCACCATCGAGTCTGGGGGGTCACTCTGCCCGTTTTGGGGCTATGCGGGCTAGGACACCAGCACATCAGTACATGTAATGGAGGGCTACGGTTCGATCCCAGGGTACCGGGGCTCATCAACCATGTAGGATCACCTAGAGGTCAGTCAGTCCATCTGTTATTCTGCCACAAGCTTCTAGATCGTCTTTTAAATTCTTTCATATCTTTTAATATCTCTTATCACCAACACGTTTTGTAATAGACCTAGTAGTATGAATAAAAAACACAAAAACTAAGCCCGAACGCCAATTACGAGCCCACACAATCATATCCACCCCCTCCTCACCCCCAATCTTCGGCCACAACACATCCTGACAAAAAGTAGGTCCACATTTGAAAGGTGGTGGCATTTAGTGTCCGAAGTGGCATTTTAGGCTTCTGACATTTTGGTAGTCAATAATGGCACTATAGACTTTGCCATTTGGAGACAGAAGTGAGATTTAGTGGCGTTTTAGGTTTTTTTCCAATAGTGACGTAAAAAATAGTACTACTATTGCGAGAACCAAGTCGGGAGTTAAAAACTTTGGAAAACAACTGCGTCGCGCAACGATCGGTACGTGTTGGAGGAATGAGGACGCTGTATCAGGACTCGGATGAGAGGAGGTCCAAACCGTCAGTGGTGCATCAGCAGTTGCGGAGAGGAGCTGTGGAGAACAAAGGTAGGAATTCTTAGACACAATTACCACTTGTTAAGATTGTACAGTAAAATTAACAGCAGTTTCCAAAGTTAATTTAGCATTTAGTTTGAGCTTAAACAAGAAAGTTTTACCTGGAATTTCACTACTGTTTTGTTTCAATTTCTTTGCCAGTGCCGTGATCTGGGACCCCAGCCTGACTTCGATCGACCTGAACTATCTCGGGGCTCAACCCTATTGGCGTGGGTGGTTAACCCCCTTCCCTCCCCCAGCGATTACTGTCTGAGGCAGACAAACATTTTAACTATTATAGTGTTTCATCACCATCCTAGGCCTAGACGAATAAATATGGTGTACTATTTAGTTTATATTATAATTTTATTATATAGTGTCTTAAAAAGATTATTTTTTGTAGTATATTAGCGTATTGTATTCCTAATTGATATTATCATTTATCATCTCAATTTATATTTAGGCTAGATTTTTGTCCTGGTTTGTATTAAGGTAATGTATTAGAATAAATATTGTATTGAGTTGAATCTTAGTTTGTTGGTATCAGTATTAGATCTCAACACATACTAGGAATATTTCCCCTCCTTTTTATTTATCCGCTTTAGCTTTGCTTGTAGGTCCAAATGAGAAAAATTTGTGTCTCCACCAATTTTAGGACTGAGTCAATAGTAGATTATGGTCACCTCTCTCCCCTCTTGCATATAAGTTTAGTGAAGATATTTCCCTAACTCCAACCACTCTCAATAGCGTCACGCTACTAATGTTTCCAAGTTTAGCTTGCAGGTGGAGTGGCGGCATTTCTGGAGCTATCATGGGGATTTGTTTCTTTCATAGAACTTGTTTTCTTGAGATTTTTAAAGCTTCGAATATAGACGTAACAATTTACTTTCCTCCAAAATAAACAATCTAAACACAACATTTTTAGTTCATACACACAATCACTTTATGTGTATCCTTAGTGTTGTAGTTGGCTAATGGCTTTGCATCACTGTTGTTAATTACACGTGTTGAAATAAAGTTGCGAGTTTAAGTAGAATCAGCTGGATGTTATCCCTTTGTCCAATAATAGCATGTCTTGCATGATTTCAAGTATGGCTAAGGATTTGGAGGAAGCACTCATCAGTAAACTTAAGTTCACAAAATAGTTTGCTGGACGAGATTACAGTTTGCACTTTGCACAAATATGGCGCGGTTGCTAGCATTTGTTAAATAAGACATTTTGTTCTACAAGGTGCTACCATGTCATACAATGGCACTGGATATATTTGACACTCTTGATGTCTTTGTAGCTCAACATGGTGTAGACTGGAATACGTGTGTTGTAATTTGCACCACAGTACACGAGCTATAACTGGAAAACATAGTGTTATGTTTTCCCAGATCAAGAAGGTTGCTCCCCAGGCAAAATTCGTCTACTGTAGTCTTCACAGGGAGGCTCCAGTTGCTATAAAATGTCAAAATGATTCAAGATTATTTGAAATTTTATGTGAAGAATAGTTAATAAGTATAATCATCTTTCTTACACATCGAGGCAAAATGGTATCCCAAAGGAAATTGTCTTGCTTGTTTGTATGAATTGAGACAAGAAGTTCAAGTTTTCTTATATGATAGCAAGTGTTAGTTTAGTGACAGTGGCAAATTTACAGTGACTCTGCAGGCTATCTTTCGTGGCTGATATCTTCCAGGCTCCAGCGGATGGATGAGCTGAATAAAGGTCTGCAGGGTAAACACACAACATCCTCCATGGTTCTTGACAAAATATAAGCTTTAAAAAAGAAACTTCAATTGGCAACTAAAGAAGTTGTGAATGGACATCTGTCATTATTTCCGTCCTTAGAAAATTTCGTGGAAGAAAATAAACTTGAGCTTCATGGTTTTGTTGTCAGTTATATAAAAGAGCGTTGTCTTTGGTTTGATAGAAGACTTTTGCAAGAACTTTTCTGAGAATCTAGACATGAGTTTTAAGGCTAATGTCATAGTGTAAGTAAATAAGAAAATAACCTGAACAATGGGCAGTGTATCGTGTTTGAAATGAGTAAAATGCAGCTCTTCATAATTTAAGATAATGTAGTTCATGATATATAAAAGTTTAAAAAGATAACATTTCAAATTAAAATACTGGGTAACAGGGGTGGCTCGTCCCTATGACGCTAAGGCGTGCGCCCCCCGTCCCAACGAACCCCCAGTTCCTTTTAAAGTTATTATTCGCGCTCTCATGACAATTTTACCTTTTCATAATAGTTTCAAGAAAAATGTTTTCTGTTTAAGTAATTGAAGGCAATGTTTTTGAAATGGCATAATCAGGCGAGTGGCGGTCAGCGCCATGCATTGTGAAACCAAACCCTCCCACCCCTTCACCTCTTGTCTCCAAATGGCATGCAGTCAGCCACGTGGTGGTCAGCGCCATGCATTGTGAAACCAAACATTTCCTAGTCTTCACCTACTGTACCCATCCTACTACTGCTAGCTAGCCCTGCCTATTCTTCGTGTGAAGGTTGAAAACTTGTGAAATAATGTGTATAGCGTGAACCAGCAATAATTGTTTTCAGTAATCCTGCGTGTTACTGCATCTTGAGGCTGTGTGCTTATAATAATAGTATATAGGGTTATTTTACGACAGTGTTTATTTGAGTTATATGTTTTAACATTTTTCGTAACTAGGCCTTGTATGAATAATTCAATTCAGGCGCTTAAGACAACAAATATTGCCATATTAACTCTTGATCAAAAAAGAGAATTGAAATCATTAGGTAGGCCATGTCCTTAAATTCTATATGGAACAAAGTGAAACGAAGAAAAATTAAAATTGAGTTTTTAAAAGGCAGCTTAAGTCCAAAGATGCATGCCAAAAAAATTGCTGGGTTTGTGGCTGTGATGTGGACAAATCTTTTTACTGTTTCCCGTGTATTTTGTCCTCTGCCAGAAACAGTGGTTACTGATTGTGGATGGTAAAAGGCGTCAATGATTTAAAAAAAATAAGAAACACGAAGTATACGTGAATCACATGAATAGTGTCGTTGATCTTACTTTGCCAGGCAAAGTAAACATATTGTCTAGTCTAGACTCACAATACAGAAAAAATGTTGAAAAACACAATACTCACGTTGACAAAAATAAGCACATGTTAAAAAGGTTGATTTCATGTGTTAGATTTTGTGGTGTTTTTGAATTACCTCTCAGAGGTCATGACGAATCAGCATCATCTACAAATCCTGATGTCTACAGAGGTCTAATTTATTATACTGCTGAGCTGGATTCTGAAATGAAAGACCATTTAGAATCGGCCACTGTATTCAAAGGAGCATCGAAAATAATACAAAATGATATATTGGACTGCATTCTTAGTGTCTGTAGAGAGGATAGAAAAGCAGATACGAGATTCTGAATTTGTAGCCATCGAAAGTGATGAGACAACTGATGTGACGAACCATTGTCAGATGGTATTAGTTTTTAGGTATGTGTTTGAGGTGTTTGATATGTGAGAGGTTTTGGGGGTTTCTTATTCCAGAAGGAAGATATGCAGAAACCTTAGCAAAATGCAAACCTCTTCTAGACACTTCAAAAGGAAGATTAATAGCACAGACGTATGGTGGTGTTAATGTTATGAGTAGCTCTGTTGGGGGTGTACAGGCCAAGATTAGAGAAATATACCCATTTGCCTATTTTGTACATTGTTACGCTCATCAACTAAATTTGATTTGGAAAAAAGCAACCAGTGCAAACAGCAAAGTTAGAGGGTTTTTTCTCAAACCTTTCTGCCATTCTCGCATATTTTTTTTCGCACTCATATCTACGATCTGACATTTTGGAGCAAGTAGTACAAGTCAAACTACCCAGAGATGCTACAACAAGATGGAACTACAACATTCGAACTGTTAACGTTGTGTAAGAAAATAGAGATAAGTTGGCGGAATGCTTTGAAGTTCTTGAGGAAAAGTGTACAAAAAAAGTTAAATTTAACGAGGTGAGTAGCCACAGAGGGCTTTTCAGGAACCAAATTTCATGTTCTGGTTAACTCTTTTCCACAAAATTTTACCACACGGGGATATATTCAACCAACAACTACAAACCAGGTATAGAGACAGTGTAATGTGGCAAAATGACATCTGCATTTTTGAAAATGAGATGCAGAATGAGAGGGGACAAGTGAATGAAATAGAGAAGCAAATAAACGAGGAGTTCCCTGAACAACCAAGAAAAAGGAAAAGTAATGTTGAATGTAGCACCAGAGTGGGGGATGCAAAAGAAGTGTGTGATGTCATTACAACTCATTTAAAATACAGATTCGCTTTTACTGGTCATCTGAAGCCAGCTTCTTTGTTATGTAATGAGTCATTTCCACAATTTTCTATTGGCTTTCCGGAAGAAAAACTCACACAAGTAATTCAACACTAACCTTTCTTAGAAAAAGAAAAAATCTTGTCTGAATTGGGACTATTATACAGGTGACAGGACTTTAACATTAAAGGAGCAATACAACTATTGAAATTCATGGAGCTTGTGAGGACATTGGACAAACATACATATATATTTATGCACATTACACAGCTGCAGAGCTTCTACAACAGATCCATATTCTTTGGGGTGAGTAAAATTTATTTTTTATCTTTGCATGTTGTTTGTGATATTTTAATTTTTTAGTTAAAATAAATGAATACCTACTTAACAAAACATGTTCCGAAATTTGTTTCTTTTAAATTTATTATTTAGAAATAATTAATGAACTAAACAAGCCGCACCCTCCAGCTTCTAAAGTGATGAGCTGCCACTGGGTAACTAAAATTTTTTGTATGAATGAGAGGAATATGTTACAGTCTGTTTTAAAATACAAATCTTTCAATAACAGATTTTAAAATAAGTTATTTGATAGTTTAAAAAAATAGACAATACATCTTGTTATTTCATTGGTAGTCAACCTACAAAATAAAAAATAAGTCAAAACATTTCAACAACCAAAATATTTAGCCAGCATTTAATTTTTTTTCTATTAATCTACCTTATAAATCTGTGCAATTCTTCACTATGCACAGTATAGCTACTAAAAAAGAAAAACTCAATTTTTTCAAAGTTAAATTTTTGCTTTTGAAAACGATTAATCGACTAGATTGTTTAATAATCGCTGAAAAGAGAATTGATTTACTCAATACATCGAGAGCTTCTAAATCGGTAGTAATAATCGATAAATCACAATACAATAAGCAATGCGTCGACTAATCGATTATAATTATCCATACCTACAGCAGCTGTAGTTTTAACTTTAAAGGAAAAATATAAGTTATCTAATATCTATGACTGTTAGGAGTAGGCTCGGGAATACTTAATTAATAATATTTTGTATGATTGCCTTATTTGCCGATTGTCAAAATTGTATGTGGTTATCACTCATTGAAGATCCTCCCCTTATTCCAGGCGATTGCTGGTGAATTAGGGTTACATTAAAATAAAAATCTTTCACTCCGATACACCCCTCACACTCCCTTGATACAGAGGATGGAAGAAATTCGTCGTAGACACACCCTTAGTGCGTTGTCTAGCAACTGTTTTATTATTTACTTTTTGTCTGCTATAGCTCAGAACTTTATGTGACTTGCCATTTTAAATTATAGGCCTACAGGATGGTAAAGCAGACTCGTTTTATTATATTAGGAAGTTAGTTATTTTGAAAAGTTGATTAGGTACTTAATATAAGCCTGAAAACTTGCCATTTCTATCACCAAATGTAGCAAATTGCTTATTGGCATACTTTAATTTTCCTCAATGAGAAAACAGTCGACTCGTACAGTAAAATGATGCTGATTATTAAATTCCATAGGGTATTTATTTTCACTAGGTCTAAATAATGACGTTTGATATAGTTTCTAAAATCATTGGTAGACCTATTAGGTATTAGCACTGCAGTCCAAAGAGTGTAGCAAGGCTTGTTACCATTCATACTGTCTGATGCAGTCTTCAATAAGAAGTGTGTGGATAGGTAGGTACACATGCATGTATGCATGTTATTTTGCACTTTATTTTCATATTTTACATAAATATAACGTGGGCATGATGAATAAATATCAAATTTATCTCCGAGTCTAGTTTGCAGATGATGGGAGAGAGAAAGGTTCAAACTCCAGTTATGTGTACTAGTGTTTTTTTCCTTAATAAATGGTTTCTTGATCTTCTTTACATACATTTTGATACATTTACTCTCAGTTATACTTTCCTCATCCTAATCTTACTAGTGTGATTAAATATTTATATCTCAGCTGGGCTGTAAAATTTGTAAGAAAGTTTCACAATTTAAATCACAATATTTCTAGGTTTATTATAAAAAACTTTACAACACACTAAACTGTGTTCACAATATATTGATAGTATCACTTAGTTCTAATTGCGACTTGGTATTTATTTAAATATAGATGAACAACTATATGCCTAGGCAAAGGTACCAATAGGGTTTGATTCTTGTGGGCAGGTTTCATTTTCCATCAATAATTAATATAAATACCAAGTTAACCTCACTTTAAACAAAATAATGTATTTATGCAATTGTATACACTGTTTATCCTGAAAGGTGCATATACCCAGCAACTGCAGAAATAAATCCTGCAACAGCTGCAGTATTTATGCTCATAACATGTTCATTTTGAGGCTAGGTCTCAATATTACACATTTGACAAGATAAGTAGGCCTACACTTTTATAACACTGTTTTCATGAACTACAAAGATATTGTTAAAATTAACAACCAATTTGCGTATAACCCGAACGGGTAGTAAGACGCGGTGCTAATAATAATAACCAATTAAACTATGATCCTTGAGTTCTTACATTTCACTATGCAATGGGAAATGTCCATAAGCAGAATCAATAAGTAAATATCCAATAACTTGATGTTACAGCACCTAAAAAGGTAAAATGCTTGATTTGCAAGATCATTTATTATACTCAAGTGGGCCTCTATTATATCCTGTGTGGGTGTGTGTGTATGTGACTTATAATGATTTTTTGAATGCTAATTTGCATAGCTAGTCTGGTATCCACGAAATAAGAATTACAGCTATATTTCTATAAAATGTATGCTTTTCAGCTTCAGACTCTACCTACTTTTCCTTAGTTAAAACAAAAAGGAAGTTATAGGTGAAAACTTGGATGATTAGGAACATATAATGTATTAATAAGTATCCTATCCTCAACATAAAAACAAAACATAAATCACCTGCAATTATTTACATTATTTTTCATAATGTCTTTGGTCTAAATTCTTGGTTTTTGTTGGCTATTTATATCCTGTAGGAACATAGTGTTATAGAAAATAACGAGATTTTTTTTTATCATCCATATATAAAGATACTCTCCAAAAAAATTTACAACTGCTGATTACATAACTTGACGTGTAATTATATGAAAGCTAAATAAGAATTTGGTAGGAAAATAGTGACAGTTACAAAAGTTAATAAACCTTCATGTATTCAAACCTTAAGTGCTGTGATCTGCAGCACTCACTTTTGATTGATAACTAATAAATTATTATTTTAATATATTAATTATATTATAAAATGTTATCATCATACATAGACAAAAAAAGTTGTATTCTCTAAAGAAGTGGTTTCCAACCTTTTGTAACAATAAACTGGTAAAATTGTTTGTTCTGTATGGAGGAGCAGCAAGACACAGTGATTAGAGGGCAGACTCAATCTCTTTTTCATAGCAGGCCTGAATTGGGTAAAATTTTTATTCTAGCTTTTATTTAACAAACAGTTCCTGTTTGTTAAATTTTGCTGACATTTTGGACTGGATTTTGTTGATTGTGATCAGTATAAATTAGTCGTTGAAGTTTTTAAACAAACTAATTGATTGGTCATTACATGTGAATGATAGTTTTCACACTTTTTTCTAAAGCACCTTTACAATAATTAAGAATGTCAGGGTTTATATCATGGACAGGTGTATTGGAAGGTTTTTTCCTAAATATTTTTTCACTTTCCCTTTACAGATATGTGGGTACTTTTCCTATTGAGTCTACCTTTCTCGTACCTATCCTGTTAAAGTAAAAAAGTATAGAGTTTGGTAGGTATGGAGATTTGCAGCAAATATAGATATAAACAAAGTGGCCACGGAAATGAAACCGCACCGGTCTCTGGACTTGATGCAGCTGGTCCAAACAGAATATATACTGTGGACTTGATGCAACTGGTCCAAACAGACAGGTGTGGTTTCGTTTCCGTCGCCACTTTGTACATCGGGTTTGGAGGAAATTTGATTTGACTTTCTTGCCTCATATATTTCAATACACATGACACTAGACCGGCTAGAAGATAATAGAGGAATCCTCAATATACACCTCTTTCTCCCACTCCCCTCTTCCTTCATAACAACTAGTGAAAATGTTTTACTGAAAGAAATAGAAGATAACATATCATTTATAAAACCTGTGGCTGTATTAAAGGTTGTAATTGAGTGTCACAAATGTCATTACAAACCTTTGTAGAAAAAATCACTTTCAATATGTTCTCTTGTTGGAGTTTTGTTCTAATATGATTAGTTGTATTCTTCACTTTAGCCAATTTTAGGGGGGGGGGAGGGTTTAGACCAATTGTTTCTATCATATTCCATCTTAAGATCGTTTTGTAAAATTAAGGGTGGTAACCATTAAAAACTACTTAACTACTGAAATAACCGACTCCTATATGGTAAGCCAAGATTCAATCACAAACAAGCCTAATGCCAGTTTTAGTAAAATTATTTTATATCCTCTTTGAATTCAAATGTTAGTGCGATTAGTTTACATTTCTGTGCAAAAATTTTATTCATAAACTAATTATAAATATACTACAGATGTTCATGAACTAATGATACAACATTTTAGGGGAGGTAGGTGGGTGGAAATGGAACATTTTGACATTAAAAAAACCCATATCTTGAGGGGATCACTTTAGTCACTTTTAATCGGCCTAAGTCCCTTTTTAATCACTCTTTTACGGCTTCTCGTTACTTTTCTCACTTATTTGAAGACACTTCGGCACTTGCATCCCTGTAACTATAAAAATTAGTTTTAAGTTTTAGCTTTGTATTTTAATTCAAGTTTACAGTGATTAGTAGTTATATTTTAAATTATCTGTATGTATGTCACTCAAGCTATATTATTTGTAGGTTGTTAATATCTACAACTTCAACATAGCAAAATGGAGAGAGAGACTTTCAGTGTTAAGATTGAACCAGAGGAGGACTCAGATTATAATATTCATCATGAAGAGAAGTTGGAAATTAAGGTATAACTTGGTAAAAACTGTAATTATTAATATTACTGTTTCTAGCAATAGTTCGTTTTGGTTTAATTTCCCTGTTATATAGCCAACAGCTCTAAAAAAAAAGGCCTTATTGCTTACCAAAGATAGAACCTATCATAGTTTATTTCTTTCACCCTACGGCCTGCAATAGACCATACAAATCCTTCCTGCAGTGGTGCATTGTCTTGCTTTACTTTATCAAGCCTTGATGTTTTTAGTGTATTAATAATAATTAAATCAAATTGATTAAAATCAGCATATGTATTGTGCAAGTTTAATAATTTGTTGGTATTTTCCCTATTCAACTTTAGTTACTAAATATTTCATTATATTTTAAAAGTTGATGAAGCATAGGTTCTGTTGCTCTTTTAACAGTTTAAAACCCACATGAAATAATCATTAAAAAAAAAGAGTAAATTCCAATATCAACAAATGTAAACTAAACCTATGTTTTGGAACTCACTTGAATTTGTTTGGAACGAGAATGAGTAACCACATTTAGTAAATATACACTTTCAGTATGGATTGTTGGGATCAAACCCCACTTTCCTGGGCCAGAGATTATTTATGTTAATTCTTCTTATATTTATACTTAGCCTACTAATTCAATGGTATGATATATTTAAAAAGCTGCTTCCTTTTTCTAATTCATGTAAAGATAGTATCCTATTGCAATTCAATTTTTGAACTCAAAAAGTTGGTTTTTAAAACCCTGTATGTTTTAAATATTGTTTACAAAACTCATTTAAAGTTATTTTTTAGTAATATTAATATTAGTTGTAGTAAGGAGAAAATGACTTTATAATATAAGGAACGTACTTGGATGGAACAGCTAATTAGATTAATTGGTACAACTTATTTGGTCAATTAAACAATATAAATATGAAACATAACATGAAGATAATTTATTCAATGAGAAACTAATATATCAATAAATTATGTCAAATAAATCAGGTACAATAACATTTCTAAAAAATCATCATTGAGATTGTTAAATAGTAAAGTTCTGAAATTAATTAGCATAAAACAAGGAAAAAATATAAATCTGTGCAAAACAATATTTAAGTGGTAGCAGATTATAGGAATAGTTGTTAAGCAAAATTAAAAGTGGAAATTAATAAATTGACTATATAACAAAAAAAAAGTATACTAGGTTAATTAATATGCCATTAATAGAGAACTTATTAGTTGAATCATTAAATATACTAGTAAACAGTTTGAAATTATGTTGACAAGAAAGACATGTTCTGTAATGTTTAAGATACATAAACAATGACAATAGAAAGGTTAAAATAGTTGACAAGGTTGTTATTTATGTACCTTACATATGTAAAAAAAAAATTAACAGTATAAAATCAACATGAAACATACTAAAATGAAAGTTAAGATATATCAAGTGACTTATTTCACAAAATTATTAAAAGATTCTAAAGAATTTAATGTTAAAGACTTGTTATGCAAATCAAATGGTTTCTAAAAATCTGCTTGTGTTAACTATCGAGACAAGATTAGTTGTAGATTTAATGGAAATCAATGAATGTGTCATCCAGGTTATGCTTTACTCAGTTATGATATATTATAAATACAAGATCATATAAAGAAGTAGTTTTTTGTTATGAAAAGAGTGTAACCAAAAGGAAAAATTTGGCTGGGTGACGACATGTTTCGGCGATTACACCATCTTCAGGTCTGAGACAAACCAATGCAAAAATAGTAAATTGTAGGTTATGATAGAGCTACAAACTAAACAGAATCTGATGAAATCAAACTAGCAATATGAGGATCCACAGGGACATTAACAAAAAAACAAAAAAAACTGAAGTTAAAAAGGTAATCGAGCTGTAAAAATAGAATGAGAGAATGAAAATTATAAATACACAAAGTTAAATATAACGAGAAACACCCAAACTATCAAGCTTACTTTCAGATTGGGATTAAGATGTTATTCCCGATGTTAACACAGTGTAATAGATTTATGTGCAGTAAATTATTAATTTTATAACCTTTGTGATGATTGTTCTAGAAAAGACCAAGTGACCGACGTAAAAAAATTTGGTAAAGTTAAGAGTTAATATATGAGATGTTGGTTGGTTTAAGAGCTGTTGAATATAGATGACGAAAAATTAAAATTAAATAAATTGTGTTTGTTTAGAATGAAAATAAATGACAAAGGGAGAATAAAATTAGGTTCTAATCTTCTCGACATTGCCCCTAACAGGTCTAAACTAAGATGGTAGGAGGGCAGGGTTTTTATGATGTGATTTATTTGAGTTTTTGATCTTCACATGTTGTGGAAGGTTCTTGATTGTATTGATAAGGGATTGATTCTCGAATCTTGTTTGTTCATTTAAAATAATATTGTGATGAAAAGTAGCATTATAAATATGGAGGTTTTCAGCTATATTCATTTTTGAACCTTTGGTGGAATGTATAAGAAGTTTCATGCATTGGTTGATGGGTGCTGGTTGATGACCTGAGGTTTTTAGGTGTTCAGCAAATTTAGATTTGATTCTATTGTATTTAAAGTCACTTAAGTGCTCAGCATAACATTTATAAAGTGCCCTACCAGTTTTGCCTAAATATGCAGCATTACATTCACAAGTTAGTTTATAAATTCCACTTTTGTTGTATTTATTTTGGGTATTGAGATTGGAGCTGGTTAGATGTTTTTTAATTGTGTTGTTGGTTCTAAATGCTCTTTTGATATTATGTTTTTGTAAAATCTTAATGATTTTATTGGTTTCATGGCCTGTATGATTAAATTTTATCCATTTAGATTGATTATGGTTGTTTGAAATATTTGTGAGGTTAGATTTTTTAACCATTTGGGAATTTTGAATCTGAAGAATTTTATATATTATGGAGTGAGGATACCCATTAGTGGTGGCAATTTGTTTGATGATGTTGAGTTCTGTTTTATAATACTTTTTGGAGAGTGGAATATGGAGTAGTTTATAAATTATGCTATTGAAAGTTGCCAATTTATGAGTTGTGGGATGGTTAGAATCATTGGGTATGATGGCATCAGTATGGGTTGGTTTCCTATAAATTTTATATTCACACTTATTACTCTTGGTCTTAGAAATGTTTAGAATAAATTATCTTCATGTTATGTTTCATATTTATATTGTTTAGTTGACCAAAGAAGTTGTACCAATTAATCTAATTAGCTGTTCCATGCAAGTACTTTTCTTCTATTATAAATTCATTTAAAGTTGGTTTACCAATGAATTATTTTATTTTTTAAATCAAACTGCCTTTCACAATTCGTTTAAAAAATTACTATCTGCGGTGTTCTACACTATTAAAAACACTGTAAACGTATTTTTCAGAAAATAAAAATCACTAGTTTACTGGTAACCAATTTTTGAAAATTTAATTCCATACTTTGATGGAACATTTGAGTAAGTATTTATGATTCTATCAAACATTTATTTATTGGTACGTTTAACACCATGTCAACTAACTACTTATCCTATGAAGAGTAACAGAAAAAACACACACTGGCATTAGTGTGGAGTGAGAATGAAAAAACTACTAATATATCACATGTGTAAAACTACCCTCCCGTGAACACAGTTCAACACCACACCCATAGTTAATCAAGGCTTTAGTTTGATGTCCTAAGGCTCATTTACACAGGTCAAGTTTACTGGCGTCAAGTACTTGCTGAATTGAAACTATTAGTGGAAATATTAAGTACCTCATTAAGTTTTGATTTACTATAAGCAATTTCTCTTAACAGTTTGTTAGAATACTTGCTGAGATTGATGTTCCACATTATGTCATATATCATGTAAATACCCAAGAACTTAGGTATGTCATTACCACTCCACTTACTCATTTTAAATACAACCCAGAATAGAACTGAAAATAAAAAAAAATTGCCTGTACACAGGCGAGAAAACAAAGCAGGACTGCACTGTCCAGCTTGAAGGAAACAAGCCAAATAAGCAGTTTAGATGAGGAAAGTACCAGAATAGAGTGACTCATGTGACCTTCAAGCAACCACTAAAGTAGACTCTTCTTCAACTTCACTTTCCACTGTCCGGACAGTGAAAAGTGGACTTGACCACATCGTTTGCACACGCACATTACCGAAAAAGTGGCTCGACTTCAAGTACTTGACGCCAGTATACTTGACCCGTGTAAACGAGCCTTTAAACTAGTCAAGTAGGCCAGCTCATCTGGTGTTTGCCATAAATTCTCTTTAAAATGTTCCTGAAATGTGTCTGATAAAAAAAATTGTTTTAAAACATCAATATACCACAATAAGTTTTAAAACATGTTTAGTAAATCACATTATACTTAGAAATATATTCACTATAAATTTTATGTTTATAAGTATCTATGTTCTGGAACCTTTCAAATATACCTTTCTATATTCTGATTCAAAGTCATTATGAATCAATATGGTCTAAAAGCCCGTTATGTATAGCTCTATATTCTGAAATGTGTTGTGTTTTATATCTTTATGCTATAAAACTAATTTTGTTTCCTAGTCTGAAAATGAGCCTCCAATAAAATTTGAAGAATGTTTTATTAAAGAAGAAGTTCATGATTACCAGGAGCCAGAATGTTGCCTAGGTCCTTTAACACCTCCTTCTACAAAAGAGAAACTTGGTGTGAGTATATTTTTCACTAAACAAAATTTAAATGTTTTCTAATAAATGAAACGGAAATTGAATATGAAGTAATGGTAATTTGGATATTATTTATTTTCTGCAATTATTTTAAATATAATGAATTATTATTATTTGGTCGGCATTTGCCATGAATGGACATGTTCCTACCGAGCTTCATAAGTGACCTAATTTTGTGTGCCGAGTATTGCTCTATGTTAGTTGGCACTTTTTACTGTTTAGAAATCTGCTATCATACAATTGATAAATTCCTTGATTACATTGCTCAATGATATTAAATTAGGCTGAGGATCTGGCTAGAAACACTGCTTTCCTAAAGTCCTAAATATTAAAGCTGTAGTCTGTACGTCTAGTTTCTTTTGAAACTCAAATTTTTAATTTTTCACTCTACTCTTGCTGCTTTCTGCTCCAATTTAGTCTCATCTATCTGATTCTTCTTTTATGGACTCTCGTCTATCTACTTAGATTTTAATCACCAGATAATTATGGTAGTGGAATAACAAACCGGGCTCATTTTTAAACTTATTGTAATAATTTTCTATCTTACAGGAATTCCCAAACAAATCGTCATTAGAACAATATGAGAACTCTCATAGTAAATACAAGGGAGTAATATCCCATTCTGTTCAAACTAAAACAAAAAGATATAAATGTAAAGAAGAAGAATGCTCCAAGATAGCTCGGAAGGGAGGTAAATGTTTTAAACATGGTGGAACCTTGGCTAAGGACACTTGTCAAGAAGAAGGATGTTCTACCTTTGCTAAATGGGGAGGTAAATGTTCTAAACATGGAGGGACTCAAGCTAAGAACACATGTAAAGAAGAAGGGTGCTCTAAATGGGCTACGAAGGGAGGTAAATGTATTAAACATGGAGGGACACAGGCTAAGTACACATGTAAAGTAGAGGGGTGCTCTAAATGGACTATGAGGGGAGGTAAGTGTATTAAACATGGAGGGACACAGGCTAAGAAGAAATGCAGAGAGGAAGGATGCTCTAAATGGCCTATGAAGGGAGGTAAATGTACTAAACATGGAGGGACAAGGACTAAGAACACATGTAAAGTAGAAGGCTGCCCTAAAAGTGCTCAGAGGGGCGGTAAGTGTTGTAAACATGGAGGATCCTTTTATAAGTACCCGTGTAAAGAAGAAGGGTGTTTTACAAATGCTAAAATTGGAGGTAAATGTTTTAAACATGGAGGGGTCAAAGCTCAGAACACATGTTTAGAATAAGGTTCCTATGTTAAGAGGGAAATTAAATTTAGTAAACTTCAAGGGACTTACAGTGCATAAATAAGAAAGATGTTTTAAATGAACTGTGAGTACAGGTAACTAACTGTATTATACATTGAATAGCTTGTTATAAGAGCCTATAACCGAACGGTTAGTAAGAGACAGTGCTAAAAACAAAACTTGATATAGGTATGTATCAATGGTGTTGCCAGAACTTCTTCCATATTATCATAATTGTCACCATCGTGGAGGTTTTCCACTAGGAAAGGTTGGCTATTGTTTGCATGCATCTCCTGTCGTCAATATTCTTGAATCATTTTCTCACATTGGTCCACATTCTTACTTCATTTGAAATATAATTATGTATTCATACAAACTTGCCTTAATAGTTATTATCATCAAACAAATAATTGTAGAAGACTCAACAGAAACTGTGAGCATGTGTAAATAGGTAGCAATACAAAGCCTTTTATATACAATTATTGGCTAGGTCCAAGTGATGGTTTTCCATGTCTTGGGTATTTTCTAATATCTGTTCCACAAAATTCAATCAGAACTCATTTAATGATTCCCTTTTCCTAGTTGGAATTTTCCACACCACAAAGGAATTATAAAGCATAATATTGAATATGTAAAAAAATATTTTTTATAACTTTTTAATGTCTTCTCATTACTGAGAAACTTGAAATTAACTATTCTTGGTGGTCAACACCACCCATGGCGTTATTATAGTATACAACACCTTGAGGTCTCACAACTTGTGCTTCTTCGACTTGTACATGACCCCCAACCTTTCGCTTAATTTTTTTTTTGTTTTTCCAGTGTTAATCATGAGAGGTGATTCATGCATTGTTGATAATATCAAGACACCTTTCTTTTCTTACCATTTGAGACATAAGATATTGTTGGAGCTTTGATAGACTACTTATTCTGCAGACAGTTTTTTTTTAAAAACTACAGCTGTATGCATATTTTTTCTGTGCTTACAAACAGTTTTTACAGCATATGTTTTATTATCCAGTAGCAACCTGAATAATGTAGAAGAACTGTACCAGTTGATCCTGCCAAGTTCCCTATAGCAACAACACCACATGTTATCTGTAGCTTCTGTAGGATGTGCTTTTGTTGTGGAAAGATCCAATTTTAAATTTGGTTTACCTGGTGAATCCATTGTTTTTACGGCAGTATTATACTCCATTTTTAAATTGTTGGTTTTGCATACTGTAATTGTCACGTTCTATTCTCATCTGCACGGATTCCATGATAGCTCTTATAGAATTGTCCACATTGTATTTCTGAAATGCCTTCGTGCAGATGACACACGAGCAAATTTTTAAAATTGGTTTATTAAACACCCGGCTCACCCTCTGCTGGATTCCTTGTAATGCCGATCTTTTAGGAAACAAACTGGTGGACCAGGCGTCCAAGGCGGCAGTTCATCTTCCAACTCTGGTGAGTTTGGGTGACATGTTTTTAGATCTAAAAGTCTGTTTCGCGTGAGGTCTTATGCACCTAGCACCCTGCTTAGAACAAGCTGGAGTCCATTAGTGACAGTGTGTCCTGATGGCCCTCATTTATACGAAAATCTAGAAGAGAGGAGGTCATCGTGACAAGACTCTACGTTAGGCTTAATTCACTTACCCATGGGTTTTTATTGAAAGGAATTCCACCTCCAGTGTGTGAGCTTTGCAACGCTCCCCTCGGTGTGTACCACATTTTGGTGGAGTGTCACAAGTATGCCCCTATTCACCTGGCTCTTGATTTTAATTGACCTTTTATTGTTATGTGACAGTGTGACTTGAATAATGTGTTTACTTTGTTTTATACATATGGTGAATCTTTTAAATTACATTTGAGTTCATTCTTATTGAGTGGTTCACTTGCATATTATCTCATATTGAGATTACTTTAACTCATTTAACCTATTTAGTTTTTACACAGTTGCTGTTTTCAGCAGACATAAACGCCTATCTATTTTCTCCTAGGGAGATCTTATTATATATTTTTTTAACAAATATATATATATATATAAAATTTTAATATGTTTATTTTGTTTGTTAAAATGCAAGTTCAGTCCAATAAACACAAAATACTTTTAAAATCTTTGCTAAAACATGTACTAACTGAATATGATGAAATCTAAAATAATCTAAAATTTTAATAGTTAGCCAACTGTTCAACTGTTCAACTTCACACAATATTAGGGTTCAAATAAATATTTTTTCCCTGGTACATAAGCAAGCAATCAATTGGAATTTTGAATAGTAGATAAACTAAAAAAGCAAAAATTATATACCTAAATATATATCACTGACAAACGCACACTTTTTTTTCCCCGGCCTTATTTTAATTCTCTTATAGGATTGGTATTTATGAAAATTATTCAGTTGAGAAGATGTTTATAATGTTGGTTTGACACTCAACACCGATTAAATAAAGATGAAAATTATAAAATATTTTGTTGACATTGGCTAAAATAATCATATGCTAGACTAATTTTATAATTTAATTCAAAATGAAAATATTAATTTGTTTTTATTATTAATTCATGGATGTTTAATTAATTAGCCATATAATTAACCTTCTGTGACTATCAATGTTGCATTTTTGCAACAGCTTTAATTTTTTTGTAATGTTTTTGAAAATTAAAGGTAATTAGGTCAAATCCCCTCCAAGTATTCCTCAATATTAATTCCTGCTGTTTAATCATCACACATTCAAAAAAATGTTTATTTTCTGAGATACAGTAGTTTTAACTGGCCCCATGCAGGAATTTTGTGAATACGCAATGGCGCCAGTCGGGATGTAATATATCTGGCTCATTGTTGCCGTATATTTAGAATAATATAATACAGTAATACTGTAGACATAAGTAATCAGTAATTTTGTAATACACTAAAATATAAGATAATGCCTTACAATATTTTGTTATTTTTTTCCTAATAGTAAGCTATGTTTTTGCTACAGTTTAACATTGTCATTTTCCTTTTTTTTAATAATAAAATTTACAAAAATACAATATTATTCAAATATTTATTTAATAATATTGCTACAATAATACTATTATTTATTAAAGTATGTGTTTTTGATTATTATTTAGAACACTATAGGATGTTGGAAAAATGCAATGGCGCCAGTCCTCATGTTATTTTTTAGCGCCAGTCATTGAAGATGAATTAATTATTTAATTAATTTCAATTACCAATGATTAAATTTGCTTTAAAATAAATTTTCAAACAATAATATCTTAAGGATACCTTAATATTATGCAGTAAAATGGTGGACAAGTAATGAAGAAACAGGTTGTTAATGATGTTGATGCATGTGTTCATGTACTGGGATTTAAAGAAATATTTAGTAGTTATAAAATTTACTGTGATCAGCTATAATAAGATGTTCATGTAATACATTTATTTATTTATTTTATACACCCTTTATCATGTTGCCACAACTACGAAACTAAAAATGTTCAAATTTTATTTATATCATTAATCATTTTAATTTGTTATGTACTAGATTAAACTATACAGTAATCTGTAGATAGCTATTTCTATGAAATATACAAATTAAAAGCAAAATGTTTATTTGTATACTAAATATTATCATCGTTAAGAATCAAATAGACAAAGCTATTATTTATGCTTTTAGTGGAGAATACTCCATCTAGATATCATATTCTGAAAATTGTAAAATGACACCTGGACACAGGAATTGAACCTGGGACTTTTGGCTTAGTACGCCAATGCTCTAATGCACTGAGCTATTCAGGAATCGTCCCATGCCCAGGGTCATTCTTCACTCATATTTTAAGGCAGAGTCTATGATGGACGTGCAGAAATCGTCGGCTACAAATGTGTGATTTTTTTGTAAGATCATGAGCTATCAGATAACGCAGTCGCCTTCGACTCGGTAGTTGGCTTTATGCTGCCACTTATACAATTATTATAATTGTAGGGGATTGCATATTTAAGAATCAAATAACCAAAGCTATTATTTATGCTTTTAGTGAAGAAATCGAATCAGTGGTTAGAGCATTGGCGTACAAAGCCAAAGGTCCCGGGTTCGATACTCGTGTCCATGTGTAATTTTTCAAATTTCAATTTTCAGAATATGTTATCATCACTGTTTTCTTTTTAAATTATTTTCTATCTCCATCATGTTTAGATATGTTATGTGTACATTGACATTATGTATGTGTGTGTGTGGAATGATTGTTTATCATAATGATTTTTTTCTCGCTTTCTTTAATTAATTCTACTATCCTCATTTATTTTAATATGTTCATAAATGTATAGTCACGTATTTGGGGAATATTTTTTGATTATTATTATTAATGTACAGATAATATAAACTAGTTTTTAGTACATAAGTATTAAATGTATATTAATTATTATTAAGTTGGCTAAGTGTAAGAAAAGGCGCTGGCCTTAACTTCACCCAAATAAAAACGAAATAATAATAATAATAATAATAATCATTATTATTATTGTATAATATAATAATAATTAATAATAATAATTAATAATAACAATAATAATAATAATTAATAATAACAATAATAATAAT
>CABFWB010002547.1:0-10493 GCA_902151455.1 Timema bartmani | reverse complement strand
ACTGCAACACTAACTTCGGTGGTGTGAAAAGAGCAGGGAAAAACAATGTTTTCCATCGACTCAAGAATAGCCTAGGACGGGAAATCAATGGAATCGGATGTGGAGCACACTTTGTGCACAACTGTGTGCAAACTGCAGTAGACAGTCTCCCAATCGATATTGAGGCCTTACTGGTGAAGATTTATAAATACTTCCACATATACACAGTCCATGTAACTAAACTAAAAGAATTTTGTGAATATGCCGAGATACAGTACCGTAAACTCATTCAACACGGGAACACCCGGTTTCTATCAATGATGCCCGCTCTGGAAAGAATTTTACAGATTTTTGAAGGTCTGAAAGCGTTTTTTTAGACCAAGAAATATGCCCATCAACAATAAAAAAAAGTTGTTTACTGATTCAACGGGCGAGCTCTACTTGTTGTTTGTCCACGGACAGCTTGCACTGTTTAACAAGGCCATCCTGGGAATGGAAAAAGATAACACTACAACTTTTGAGGTTGCTGAAGCTCATAAAGATCTCAAAAGAAACCTGACAGAAAGAAAGGCTTCAAACTTTATCCCTATGGGCGCAAAGAACATCTACAGGAATCTATATGAGCAAGTCCGTAACAGAGTGAAAGAAGAATTTGATGGCTTTTATGAAAGATGCATTGCATACTTGGACCTCTGGAAGAATAGTTTTGGAAACGTTAAATAGTTGTCATGGGTCAATCTGACCAAAACAAATGCTGTTGATTGGGAAAACGCCGAAACTTCTGCTAAAATTATTAATAGCAGTCTTGATGTACCCGATATGGAAATAAACAATGATCAGCTGTCTGATGAACTTGTGCTTGCTAAGGAGTATTTGCAGTCAAATTGGGAACAGTGGAAGCAAGAAGAGACTACCAGAGATGTGATTATTTCAAGTGAAGAAAAATGGCTCAGGCAGTTTGGTCACTTCAAGGAGAATCACATAGAAGCCCCCAATCTGATCAAGATTGTTGAGTATGCCTTCTGCTTACCTGGGACATCAGCACCAGTTGGGAGAGTATTTTTGTTGATGAACAACGCATGGACTGATGATAGGGGTTTAATGAAGGAATCTACGGTTCAAGGCTTGATGACATGTAAAATTAATTTCGGATTAGCTTGTGAAGATTTTTACAACAAGATTAAAACCAAAAAAGACTTTCTAAAAAAAGTCCTAGCCAATGAAAAGTAAATGTAAATATAGTTCAAATTTTTATTCCTCATTCAAAGTGTTTCTTATTACTTAAGTAACTTATATATAAATATTAACATGTAAGAAATAAAATGTTAAATTTCGGCATTCCGGTGTCCCGGTTGAACACTTTCCTAGGCTCTCTTACATTCTATGGCCATGTTTCTGCTACATGTGTTGACAACAGGTACAAAGTACGCCTTGTACAACACTTCCTTACACTTAAAGGGCACTTCTCTTCTCCTTAGCTGGTCTCTTTTACTACTATATAAAAACTCTTCCTGCTGTCCTCTTCTCATTAGATTCTCTATACTTCCATTCTTCGCCTCATATCCATAAACACGCCCCTTGCAAAGGACCAAACAAAGTGTGACACTCAAGATTGTCATCTGTTTTATTGTGAGGGGACAGTTTTAACGGTTTCTTTTAATGTTTTTGTGTGAAAACATGACTCTAGTGAATAAAACAGGGAAATAGTGAAGTATTATACCACACTTTGATGAAGAAACATTTACATTAAAGAATATACAATGCAATTTCACATGTAATATTGTACAAATACAAATAAAATCTTTACTATATTAAAATATGTAGCTGTCACCCATGTTGCATACATTATATCAAGACTACAATATATTTAAAGTGTGTTATTGGCTTGGATATTGGTTGTTTTATAAATCATATTATATTGAAAGTTCAATAACTATAAATTTTAACTAGCTAAAAACTTGATTACATTTGTTTGAATGACAAACTTTGACTTATGTTCAAACGATAATTTATATTATAGGCTTGTAGGAAGTATTACTATATCATAGTATATTTAAAGTTGGCTCTCAGATTATATATTGCTTTCAGAAACTATATCATATTGAAAGTATCAATTTAATTAAATAAACAAGTCATGTGTGTCAAAAGTTAGTTAAGCTCTTCAAACCTTTTAATAACATTTCATTTAACTAATCAAACCTTGTTATATCTCATATATGCATAAAAATTAGCAAATGATGTAAAAATGCCGCATTGCCTTGTATTTGTTTAAGATAGAAAGAGATACACAAAGGTTTCCTTCTTTCTTACGCAATGGTGTGCAGACGACAGTTTGAAAATTTCAGGCACAAACGTCTATCCAGTTATATTATAAGAGATCAATGATACAGACTTATTTTCTGGTAGATGCATTTTCATTTTTAGTCCATTGATAACACTGGTATGCAACCATTTTGCTTCAGAAAATATGTTTATAATTTTCTGTTCTCTTTTATGGATAGTCACAAAACCCATATATAGTTTCGTTCCATCACGTCAAATTTTTGAGAAATACAAGTTTTTTCAAAATTCCTGAAAATGTATATTTATTGAAATAATTTAGTACATATCTTAACGTAATTAAATTACAACCAGGCTAGAAGCTGGTAATTTAGATTTGATTGACTCATAAAAATGTTATAAAATAATATACAAATAACAATTATAAACAAACTATCTCTTAATTTGTTCTATTCTTACATAATATTGTCAAGAAATATGAAAATGCATGCTTCATTTCTGTATTTATTTGTATACCTTGCCTTGGAGCTTGTATATAAAACCTCTTAAATCCATGCTTATTTTTTGGAAAGAAAGTTTCCTAAGAGATGCAATTAAGTTACTTCCAGTTGAAGTGTAACGACAGAGAATAAAATTCCAAAAGCATCGGGGATCGCTGGCAGAGGTATATTTGCTAGCCTGTATAATGTGTAACTATTAACACTGTATTGTTATGTCTTCCTGTTTTGTCGATGGCCACATGCAAGTTATTTTGTCATTTTTCAGTCAATGTTCAAGCTTCTTCGGATGCTAATGTAAAGTAATCTTTGCGAACAAAAGTTTTGTTTCTTAAAATGTCACATCGCGCGTGTGTTGCTCATCCCGATTTATTTTGATATACGTGTGGAAGTTACACACTGCCAAAACAAAGACGAAACATTACTGACACTTATAAGAAAAGTTATTTAGCATATTTTGGTGTAAAACTAGATGACCAAGACAAATCATGGTGCCCACACAGTGTGTGTGATTCGTGTAGTGTGAATATAAATCACTGGTTAAATGACAAGCTAAAATCATTAGATTTTGGTGTTCCCATGAGGTGGCGTGAACCTTAAGACCATTTAACAGATTGTTATTTTTGTTTATATAATGTGAAAGGCATAAATAGTAAAAATAGACATGCTGTAATATATCCCAATTTAAAATCTGCCATTCATCCTGTTCCTCATCGTGATGATGTGCCGATTTCACATCCCCCACAGAAGCTGTAAAAAACAGATTCACCAGAATCTGACCTTGCTTCGGAAATGGAAGCAAAAACTGAGACTGCCGAAACATCCCAGTCGCCTCAACTACAAAATGTTATTGCGGAACTGTTAGAATCACGACTGAAAGGAAAAAATTTACTTGCCCCCTGCACTACATTTTCATGGTATGGACCCTGAGAGTCAGAATGTGTACCATTATTTTCTAAAACGGGTGAACTTATGTGCTGCAAAGACATAGAGGGTTTAATTGATGCGCTTGGCCTTAAATATTATCCCGTTGATTGGAGAGTCTTTGGAGATAGTTCTTTAAGAAGTCTTAAAGCAGCTCTTCATAACGGCACTGTACCCCTTGGATACTCCGTCCACTTAAAAGAAACATATAACAACTTGAAATTCATGTTAAAAAAGCTTAAATATAATGTGCATATGTGAATGATATGTGGGGACTTTGTGATATTAACAATTCTCCTTGTTCAGCAATCTGGTTTCACTAAGTTCCCCTCTTTCCTTTTGTGAATGGAATAGTAGAGAACGTTCCCAACTCTAGGAAACGAGAAACTGGCCTCCTAGATAAGATCTTGTATGGAGGGGGGGGGGGATGTGTTGTATGTACGAACCACTTATTCCTAAAGAGAAAGTTCTTTTTGTTAGAGAAAGATAGCCTTGGGTCAAGTTAGCCGTACAAACAAGATAATACAATATAACAAACATCATTCAGCAGAATAAAATTACAAATGGTGAAGCGCGTCCCAACTTATAACGGGCATGGCTCGACTGTCTATTGTCTGGTAAAGATAAGCGTTGCGCATGCTTTAAGATGGCTACACTAAACAACCGCGTCTCGTCATAAAAGAATACCAACATTCCAACACTTCCCCTCGAGTTGGTTGTCAAAAGAATGTCACTATTGCAAATCAGCCAGTCTGGCTGATCCCATGCATTGCATGTGATTAACTATGGGCAGTCCTTTATTTAAGAAGTCTGCAACTTGATCGTCCGTAGAAATATGAAACACACGAAGTTTCTTGCGTTTGAGTACGTCCCTCACAAAGTGATGACGGATGTCGATGTGCTTTCTCCTTGCATGGAACATCGGATTCTCCGCCAACTTCAATGAGCTTCTGTTGCAGAAAATAATCATCTCTCCCAAGTCGCCAAAACCCATCTCAACGAGGAATCGCTGCAAATAGACGGCTTCCTTAACGCTCTCTGACAGAGCCATGTATTCTGCCTCTGTCTTCGACAGGGTGACAGTTTGCTGTTTTTTTTATTCCCATGATACTGGTCCACCATGTAGCATGAATATATACCCGGTGTAAGACCTCTCGTCTTCAGGACAGCTTCCCCAGTCTGTATCGACAAATCCCTCTACTGGTCCTGGATCTGCGCCATAGGTCAACCCCACATTGATGGAACCCTTTAGATAACGTAATACGCGCTTAGTGGCCTTCCTGTGATCGGTACCATAGCAGTTGTTGAACTACCCCAGATGGCTTACAGCAAATGATATGTCGGGCCTTGTAGTTGATGTCAAGTATGTAAGAGCCCCGACCAGCTCGCGGTATGGAAGCCTTAGATCGTCTTCCGATTGCTCGTCGTTTCTCCCCAGCTTCAAGCTTGTATCCACGGGGGTGGCAACAGGTTTGCATTCGGGCATGTCGAACCGCGAAAGCAGATCGCGTACGTAGCCATGCTGGTGCATCGTCACCTGCCCTTCTGTCTGGTTAAACTCTAGTCCCAGGCAAGATTTAGCATAGCCTAGATACTTGACTTCGAAGTGTTTGACCAGTCTCCTTCCAAGTTCAGCAATCCTCTTCTTGTCACGGGAGGCGATTAGGATGTCGTCAACGTATGTCGCAATTAGTATAACGTCTTCCCCTGAACCAATATGGAACAAACAACGGTCTGATACTGAAGGCGTAGCACCCAGGCTTCTCAAGGTTTCGTCCAGCTTAAGGTATCAGCTCCTTCCAGCTTGTCGTAAACCATAAAGCAATTTCTTCAGGAGGCAAACCTTGTCTCCTCTAATCTATTCTTCGAGCATGGTCTTTGCCTTCATCCCGATCTGACTCTGGCCCTCCGAATCAACAATATCCTGAAGGATTTATCATAAATTCTTTGGTGGTTCCATATAAACCTCTTCTTTTAGGTGTTCATTCAAGTATGCAGTTTCCACATCAAATTGCCTAAGCTTCATTCCATATTAGGCTGCAATGGATGCCATGAGACGAATGGAACCCATTCAAGCCACTGGAGCGAATGTCTCTGTAATGAACGCCAGGTTGCTGACTAAACCCTTGGGCAACCAAGCGTGCCTTTTTCCTTTCTAGCTTTCCATCCGATAGGAACTTGTTCCTTAGAACAATTCGGCTGCCGACAACTTTGTGACCTCTATGACGATCAACGAGTATCCAAGTCCCGTTCTTCACGATGGATTTGATCTCAGTGCCAATGGCTTGGCGCCATTCGTCCGAATCGGGACCGCACATCGCTTCCCTCATAGGTATTTCCGAGAGAAATGCCCGCTCCGCTTCCTCAGCGTTTTCAGCCAGACTTGAAATGGCTTGGTACTGCTTCTTTGGTCTTCCCCTCGAACCTGACTCGACCTTCCTTGGCCGGCCGTGGCCCATAGCTGTGTGATCAATTTCCTGACGTACAACTATGTCGGATACCGTGTCATCAGGGGTGGAAGAGATGTCCCCATTTATGTTCGATCCATCAGGCGATGGTGCATACGCTTCAACGATGTTGTCGAAGCCGAGGAATATCTCATCTACGTCGTCCTCATAGTGTGCGGTTGGCTGATCATCTTCAGCGCAGCATGTTGGAGGCAATTCAATGTCCGCAAATTGTCGAGCTTGTGTAGAGTTTTAGCCCTTCGTGTTTCCTTCCCGGTTCGTTTGAGTGTTGGCTATCAAGCGAGGCTTGACATCCTCCATGAACTTGACGTCGTGGCTTATCACCACTCGACACTTCTTGGGTGACCACATGCAGTACGCCTTGGACTCATCCGCATAGCCAAGAAATATAACTTTCCTGTCCACAAGAGTCGAACTTTCCTCTGTCCAGGTAAAGCACTTCACTTCCAAATACCCTGAAGGAAGACACGTCCGGCACTCCACCGGTCTATTTCTCGTACGGTGTTCGACCATCCAAGCTTTTTGTTGGTAGGCGATTTCGAAGGTAATTTGTAGTATTAACCGCCTCAGCCCAAAAGGAATTGGGCAAATTTGCTTCCATCAGAAGGCACCTAGCGACGTCAAGAAGAGATCGATTCTTTCTTTCCGCCGTGACGTTTTTCTCCTGGTTGTATGGGACAGTCAACCTCCTAGTAATCCCTCGCCTTTTCAAGTACTCGTCAAACTCCTTGTTAGTGTATTCTCCACCATTATAGGACTACAAGCACTTTACAGTTTTGCCCTTTTGGTTCTGAACGAGGGTTATGTACTCAATAGTAGCTTTGAGTATTTGAGCTTTTGACCTCAAGAATTGAATCTCACGCCAACTGGTGCTGTCGTCGATAGATTCGACAAAATACTTCGCTCCTCCCTTGGACGTTGTCCTCATGGGTCCGCATACACCCGAGTGTATTACATACAAGACGTCTGTGTGATGGTTTTATTTGCTGGGAAACGGGGCCCTTGCCATTTTTCTCCGTATACAAATCTCACAGTTCAACTTACTTGCTGAATCCGCCAGCACAACTCCCTTCACGACACCTTTACAAACGGCGTCCACAATGCCCTTCGCATTAGTGTGACCCAGGCGTCTGTGTATCAAATCAAAAGGAATTTTGTTTTCTTTCGAAAGTTAAGTGACCGTGCACGCGTCCTGTTTGAATTCACACAAGTAGTACAAATCGTCGACTCTGACAGCACTTAGTACAGTATTCCCGTTCGAGTCTTGTATAATGGCACCGTCTTTTTTAAACCAAACATCAAATCCACGATCCGTTATCTTACTGACCGACAACAGGTTCGTTCTTAAGTCGAGTACATACATTGCATTGTCTAGCGTTACGTTCCTTTTGTCACCGAATACGTTCGCTACAAACTGTACTTTGCCTACGCCTGCCGTGTCAGCTGTCGCGCCGTTCGCAAGGTTTAGCGCACCGTGCCCGGTGTCATACATTTCGCGAAAAAGTTCTGTCTCATTGCACAAGTGCGTTGTCGCGCCGCTGTCTAGACACAACTTCCGGTTTAGATCGTTCGACTTGTATGCCGAAACATTTAGGCATACTTTATCCGCATATTTCGAACTTTCCTTTCTGTCCTTGCTTCGCCACTTGTCC
Source organism: Timema bartmani (assembly GCA_902151455.1). Classification (NCBI taxonomy): domain Eukaryota; kingdom Metazoa; phylum Arthropoda; class Insecta; order Phasmatodea; family Timematidae; genus Timema; species Timema bartmani. Next base: position 2,693 of record CABFWB010002547.1, on the reverse strand, counting down.
GCCTTATGCCCAGGCTTTTGGCACTTAAAACGTATTACGTGCGCGCCCCTATGTTTTTCGCCGTCACTTTTGTTCACTTCGGGTTTGTCTCTCCGATTGCGCCAGCCGCCATTTTTCTTTGCAAACATGGCCCCCGATGACGCATTCCACGCATCGCTCTTACAAACATCACTTTCTTCTATGATTTTAATGTGAAACGCGTCCGGGGTCGGCAATTCGTCACGCGATTCAATGGCTCACCGAAAGTTCTCAAAACTAGCGGGCAAGCTGTAGAGTAATAAAATCGTCAACAAGTCTGGGTTGATCGCGACTTCCATGTCGTTCAGCTTGTCTACAGAATCGAATAAACTGTTCAGATGCGCGCGCACATCACTAGTGTCCGCCATTTTCTGTAGCGTTAATCTTTTCAAAAGGGTTGCCTTTCTTGCCGGGCCTTTGGATTGATATATCCCTTCCAATTTCCGCCACATTTCACGCGATGTCTCACAATTTGTCACTTGCTTGAGTTCACTCGAGGATATAGACAAAATTATATCCGACCGCGCCTTCATATCATTGCGGACCCATTCTCGCAAGTTGGCTTCGTTGGCACGATCGTTCGTCAACTCGGGTTTTAACGCGCCACCGTTCACGAATTCCCATAAATCGTCTTTAATTAACACGGCTTGCATTTGCAGTTTCCAGGTATCATAATTGTCTTTGCCTAAAAGTTCGATCCTTGATACATTCGTAGTGTTCATGGCGTTGATCTCGGAACTCTCACGCGTCCGTCTATCTTTTATGTTAAACTTGCTCTTTTACACGACACTCGCGAACCTGGGCCCATAACCTGTTAGAGGAAGATCACCGCGGGTCAAGTGAGCCGTACAAACAAGATAACCCAATAAAACAAACATCATTCAGCAGAATAAAATTACAAGTGACGAAGCGCGTCCCAACTTATAACGGGCATGACTCGACTGTCTATTGTCTGGTAAAGATAAGCGTTGCGCATGCTTAAAGATGGCTACACTAAACAACCACGTCTCGTCATAAAAGAATACCAACATTCCAACACTTTTACCCCCACTCCATATTAAACTTGGGATTATTAAGCAATTTGTTACCAGCCTTGACAGCGAAACTAAAGTTATTCCATATCTAAAAATGAAATTTCCCAAGAAAACCGAGGCAAAAATTAAAGCTGGCATATTTGATGGACCACACATATGCGACCTAATGAGAGATCCACATTTCCCGTCCTCCATGAACAAAGCGGAAAACACCTCCTGGTTTTCATTTAAGATTGACTTAAAATTTCCTTTGTAACAGAAAGGCAGAAAAGTACAGGAAAATTACCGAGGAAATCCTAGCCAACTTCAGAAGTCTAGGTTGCAATATGAGTGTGAAACTTCATTCTTTACATAGCCATATTGACTGTTTTCCCCCAAAATCTTGGTGTGATGAGTGAGGAGCAGGGTGAAAGATTCCATCAAGATGTTAAAGTCTTGGAAGTAAGGTACTAGGGCAAGTGAAATGAAGCAATGTTGGTGGATTATTGCCGGTGCACCATAGAGCATCAAAACGGAGGAAGGTTTCAAGTGACTAGACATTTGGAACATCTGCATCTATGTAAGTGATTTATTTAACTAATCAACTAAGGATTAGGAATTAATTTTATACTTTCATAAGATAGATTGCGTCGTTAATATATTTATTTTCAAAGTATGAACTTCATTTGACTTTTTTTTAATGATAAAGTTTTGAAGTGTTTCGTTCTTATTAAAAAAATTACAGGAAAACCTAATGCGATACAGAAATTATGAATACATATTGGGATTTAGGACACTTTATTGAACTAAAAACATATATAAGTTAGCTTGTCACGTTTAAATAAATATATAAAGGCCTAAAATGAACTTCGCCAATTTTGATGTTTTTTTTATTTTTATTTAACAAATTACAGGTAAACCTGATGTGATAGGGAAAATCTGAACAGAGAATGGGATTCAGGACATTCTTATTAACTAGAAACAGTTATTTCAATTATATTATTTTGTTTAAATATATATATATATATATATATTTAAATAATGAACTTCGCCAATTTTCAAAATTTTTCGATTTTATTCTTAAAATTTCATAGAAACCTGACATGATACGGAAAAGTTGAATACAGATTCAGATTTAGGGCACTTCTACTAACTAAAATAGGCTATTTTTGTTCATGAAGCAGAAACAAAGTTTTAAAATGCATACCAGTGTAATCTGACTAGCTAACTTCGATAAAACATGGCAAAAATTGGTTAACCCTAAATGGTTAAATTTCTCTATCCTCTCCAGACATTCTATTTGAAGAAATCAAGAAAAGGGGTGAGTGTCATGTTATTGATTTGCTTCAAAATATGAATGATAATTAATTTGTTTTACTTATTTTCAAATATGTTTATATATTATGATGGATTAAATATTCAAACTATTATAGGCCACCTTGGATCGAAGGGGGCTTTTAGTTTGTTGCTATCAAGGCCCCTTCCCTCGAAAGTTTGACAGTAAAAAGCTAATACTGCCTTATTTACCGTTTAAATGAAACAAGAAAATTCGAGTATGTAGATATTCTAATGTGAACATTCATTTTTGACGTGAATACGTCTTTAAATTTGCTACCATACGGGGGCAATTCAAAAAACCTAATGATAACAAAATCGGGGGAT
>CABFWB010002546.1:29232-104547 GCA_902151455.1 Timema bartmani | reverse complement strand
ATGTTTTGTGAGTTGTTAGTATCACAATATTGCTATACAGTGACTAATGTTTTGTGTGTTGTTAGTATCACAATATTGCTGTAAAGTGTCTAATGTTTTGTGTGTTGTTAGTATCACAATATTGCTATAAAGTGACTAATGTTTTGTGAGTTGTTAGTATCACAATATTGCTATAAAGTAACTAATGTTTTGTGAGTTGTTAGTATCACAGTATCGCTGTAAAGTATGTAATATTTTTTAACTGACACAATTGAAAGCAAAGCTTAATGTTTCCCTCTTGACCCCAAAATGTTGCCTGGTCAAACGACAATGGGCAAGGATATATATATATATATATGTATGCAGTTCAATTTTCATAGCAAGAGTTTTTTATAAAATACAAACAGATTTATTTTTTGTGCTTGGCATTGATAACATTTTTCAATATTACTAACATGTTATTTTATAGGTATTGATAATATCTATCAACAGTGACAGTTGCAGATCACATGACTTAACGTATGAATACATGAAAGTATATCTAGTAGCATTTTAGGTGTCAAGGTGCTTCCTATAAAAATTGCACTGTAATAAGCTAAACTCTTGTAGATTATGGAGTGTTCATGTTCTACTTTGTGTCAATTTTTGTACAATACTACCCACATGTAAACCACATGACCTTGGTGTTAGCACATCACTACCGCCCACCTGACTTCTCGGCACATCATGAGAACACAATGTGTCACAACTAAATAGAAAGGAAAAACTATACCTCAATTTTCATATGAATGGACATTTGAAACATCTTTTAGAAGATACAAAAAAAAATTCCAACATTGATTACATTTTACATTACTACTAGTGTTATTTTTCAGACACCTTGGATCAGTTGGTAGCATGTATGTCTAATGAGTCAAGGGTCCCAGGTTCGATTCCTGCCATGGACAAAAAATGTATTATTGGTGAAATGTGAGTTTCCCCCGTTGACAGTGATAAATTAATGGCCGAGAGCTGGATGTTGTGTCTGTTCTATATTTAGGTTAATTTACAAGTTTGCGCTGATAATATAATCAGTCGGTTCATAAAGTGCATGTTAAATACCTCAAATAAACTATAAAAAAAAACCTAATGTTATTTTTATATGTATTCATAATTTTATCAAAATTACAGCTGAAGATCACATGACTTGCTCTGTGAATATGTGAAATTAGATTTGACTTTTCTAGCTGTTAGATATGTATATCCATGAAAAAAACAAAATTGGGCATAGCAGTATTCCCCAATTACATGATGGCTACTAAACAATTAGGCGTTTGAAATTCTGACTTTTCTGTAAAAAAAAAAAGTTTATGTAGTTTAACTGAAATATGTTTACAATTATTAGAAAAGTAAACAAAGTGTTAAATACAAGAAGTTATTAATTTCCTCGTGTATTTTGTTTTCCTTTATTTTGCTCTAGTTTTTTTGATTAGATAAATTACATTTATTATTAAATATTTAATAAATACTATTGTAATAAGTGATATATCAAACTAATATATTTATGTTGTGTGGTTTGCTAGAGTAATTTTAAACTTATTTGTTTCCCCCCTAGATCAAAATTTAATATTTTTTCTTAAATGTTTGATCTAGCTTTTATTTGCTTATTTTTCTGTAAAGAGCCTTGGCTTGTGTAAACATCAATTTATAAATTTAAACTATCCTTAAGGCTTTGAATAAATAAACATTCTAGAGTAATAAGATAGCAAAATAAACAATAAAATTAATTTGTGTCCAACAGAGCGAAATTAATCATCGATTAGGAATTTGGTACAATATGCTATGTCTTGTTTGAAGCAATTAATTCACAACATATTTCGAAATTCTGACTACTATGTTAAACAGGTTTGTGGCTACCCTGTTAAAAGTTTTAGGCCAGCATCAGGTTTAGTTAGCTCTTTATTTATATTGCGCTTACAACTTAGGGATGAACTTACATAATATATTCAATATGTAAAATATAAAACTTGCTCAGAATGTATACCATTGTTTATAGAACTAACCTCTAAATTTAAATTATATACAGCCCCCTTAAAAGAAACTCACACAAGTCATCTTAAGGGGCCGTCCTTAAATTACGTAGGGCTTTTCGAGGTGGGAAGGAGGGGGTGAGGGTTCAGCATTTTCTTACAAAAGGGGAGCGAGGATGTTACTTAAGGTTACTTATCAATATTTATGGCGAGTCATATTTTTCTGGTCAAAAAATTAATATATTAACTATAAAATAGTACTTATATAGGTCATTTACCTACTGCAATTAAAGTATCCTAAAATTTCAAATCACTCGCTTTGTTATCAATCCTTATGTTTAAAAATAGCTACACGATTAAAATAATCTAATTTACCAAATTGTGAAAAATTATGTATGATAGAATAAGTGGAGGGAAGTAAAAATCTTATGATCCTTTCACTTACCTAGATTGAAAAAAAAACTTATGACGAAACTAAATAAAAGGTGTCTTGCAAACAAAAACGTGCATCAAAAAAGAACAATTTAAAAAACACTAGGAACATTCACTGATTCACATTTTTTTTTTTGTTGATTCTTTCTTCTAAACTCTTAAGTCCACCGATATGTAGTCTACTTATCGGCATAAACACAATACTTTGTCTTGATAACATATCTGATCGGTCTATATACTGTTACATCATTGGTTTTTCTGAGCGGACAAATCTTACCATCTGTACACCAGCTCATGTTAGCTTCACACGTTTCCTTCAGCCAACTGTGATAATAATACAGCAGTAGGCTTTCTTCGGCACACAAGATAGTCTTGACATTCAAGGTGTCCCAGCAGAGCGCAACAAGAACTCAACTACACATCATGCTGAGCTCATAACTCAGGAAACACCAAATGTATACTTTTATCACAATACCAAGTTTGCTTGAAGAAGGGGTAAAAAAAAACTACAAACAGGGAAAGAGAAATAAGTATATCTAGGGATAGGGGATAAAGTATTCATATTTTACTTCCGATACAAATACATCTTACTCAATAATTTTACTCGTTAGAGTACTACCCCAATTTTGGATCAGTATCAAAAGAAACAATAATTTGATTATTATAATGTATGTATTCATCTTAGTAATATAATATATTTAAGCTCACACTCCGCGAAAGATTGATTAAAAATTCCTATTAGTTCATTCAAAAACAGACTTGACCCATAACTAAGCCCTTATTACAATATTATTGATTTGATAATAGTTATGGTAAAAATGTGTTCACAATAAGTACAAAATATTTTAGCATACAGATAAAAAAAAATTATCAACATTTCTGTCTATAAAAATATAAAAACACACATTTTTTTATATAATTTTTTATTATTTCTTATACCAATACTTACTGTTAGTGATACTTTTTGTTCAGTTCTAGAAATGAGTAAAATAATAATACTTTTTATATCCATACAAGATTTATATAACTACAAGGTAGCCAGTTGGTTTCAAACCACCAACTTCCCAAGCCAGAGTGCAAGCAAACACACTAAACTTTGGGGAGCAATTTTGACAACACACTCAGTCCCAATGTAATTCAAGTCAGATTCAAACAGTTAGTATGTTCTTGTTCTAGAATAGGAGTTGCAATCAAAATAAGCAGATGTGAAACTTGTATAAATATTGGGGAAACACTATCCTACACTTAACAAAGAAAGGCTAGTGTATGACTACTATTAGAGTTGACACCGTTTCCTCAATACAAAATTAACTGTTTTTTGCAGGTTTTTATAAGGAATTTTCATTTTACCAGATAATTTTGAGAGTAATTTAAAGTAATTACTTGGTTTTTTTTTTATGAAAGTGACTCGTGTGCAGTTATGTACAGTTGGTTTTTAGAACAGTATGATTTGAACTTGATTGGGAAATTAATGCAGTTGTTACACAAACTTTATGTTTTCAGGTACTAACAAGGATAAGGGAATAAGACAGTTGTTCAAATTAGCGTGAATAGTTTTTGAATTATTTTTTCTTCTGTGCAAAGGGAATATTATTTAAAACTTGCAGTTAAATATCCATTCAGGTTTTGGAAAGTGAATATTATTATGTTGATGGTTGGGTGAATGTAGATGAAATGTACCCATATATGCATGAAGGGAAAGTGGAAAAAATACCATGAGTATACCCGACCGAGGTTCAAACCAGGGCTGCGGAGTCAGTAGACTAAACTTCCGACTCTGATTCTGACTCCTTTATTAATGGCAAATTTATAATAATAATAATAATAATAATAATAATAATAATGGGCAGTATGCCCTTGACAAACATTAAAAAATAGATGATATCACCATGTGTAGAAAATTAAAATAAATGTTTAAACTATGTTGCTCCAGTCGAAACATTTATATATTAATTCGTATTAGAAAAATTATTATAGTAAAATAATTTGACTACAGTAAAATTATAACTAATTAATAAACATTAAAATGCTAAGTACTAACGAGGTAGTACAAGACATATCATCACCAACACGTGAATCATCAGATTAGTTCTTAGTTTAATTGAACTTAAAATATATTTATTTGATTACAATTTATGGATAAGTAGATTTCCTAAATTCTTATGAGAGTAAATATGCATTAATCTGTGCATATAATAAATTAAAACTAGTACTAATCACAGGTGAAAATTACCCAATTCTGAATGTTCTCTTTTTGTTTGTATGCCATCAATGTTTTGATAGTTAAGAATTGTGACATTAAGATCAATCCTTGATTATGTATATACCAGTAAGAATTGAGTTTGACACTATCAAAAGTTTTTTAAATTGGAGTTGGTACCTTTCTACCGACTCTGACTCCACCCAAAATTGTTTCAGACTTCAACTCCGATTCCACAGCCCTGGTTCAAACCCCAATTTATTGTCTTTGGCAATAAAGCCTATTACAAGATTGACCTAATACTGATATAATTACATAACAGGACACTATCAATCAGGACTCTATTTGAAAATAAACATAATTAACTCAGAGTCTTCCTTAATTTCTTTTGTTACAACATTATGGCCACTATCTATAGAATAGCGGTGACATAAATTCATGTATGTCAAGTCGAGCTGTAAGTGAGTTGGTGATAAAAAGTTATGAACAACTCGAGACCCGACACAATGATAATTTATTGTGTATGCACTAACTAGAGATGACAATTTTCCAATACATTTTGAATTAAAATATTGTAAAGAAAATTTACTTGGGGAAAGCCTAAGCTTGTACCATTAATTGTACATGACTAGCGAAGCTTGGGAAATTTAAATTATCTTAATAACATGGATATAGCCGCAACAAGTATCTTATTTATAAATTTAAGAAATTTCTGGTATATTTTCCACATAGGCAGTTTGCCGCCTACTAAGCAAGTGAAGGGGCTGAATTGGGGAAGAAGGCACATAAAGTTATTATGTTAGGGGTTGAGAGGGAGGAGTGGAGGGGAGGGGATGGCAAAAATTGTTATATAATACATAAGCAATCCTTAAAGTTATTTTATTTACTTTGTTGATGATATACTCCTAATGAAATACAAACAAGTAATGGGAGTTATAAATGAAAATGTTTAAGATGATTGAATCCCAGGATAAGTGGATTTTTTTAGCACCGTGTCTTACTAACTGTTTGGGTTATACGCTTATGTACTGATTAGGCTAGTGCTTTTAGGGATTAGGAAGGTTATATTTAGAGGAATTGTAACAGCATTTGCGCACATGGAGAGTGGAAGCCCATTTTGGAAAAATCACCCTCACTGCACCAAACCAAGATTCAAAACTCGATCTTTCCGTCATCGACAGTCTAGTCTACTGCGAGAGTAGTTCCTTAGACCATGTGGCCACCGAAGTAAGTGCATGTATTTGTTAAGACTTTTATTATAATATTGAAGTATTAACATATCTGGTTCAGAGCAGAACTTTAAAACTTGGAATATTTAGACTAGTTCTAGATGAAGTTGAAATTAAAATTGCAAATTTTTCAAAATGGAATTTCCATCTTATATCTCTATACTAACCAATCTAATATATGACCATGTGTGTTAGCTAACAGTAGCTAACTCTAAAGATAGCAGGTAGAGTACATTAATAAACCATTAAGCATGTCATTAGTGGATAGTGATAGCTGGGGGAAAGTGATGTCACAACAAAGATAACAAAGTTCAAATTGGAGCAAGGTGGTTAGTCGTAAAAGTTTTGATGTGGTCTAAGACTGCAGGGGCGGTAACCTACAACCTGCGGGCCAGGCTGCCTGATTTTATATGGCCCGTGAAAGATTTAGCAAACAAAGAATTGTGTTCATAAAAATATAATAAGAGTTAATTTGATAGACATAGAGTTGACATTTTTTGCTAGATTTTTTATTTCAACTTGGCCCATCAAATAGTTTTTTTAGGCCCATAGGGCCCACTATATCAAACATATTGCCATCCACTGGTTTAAATTATGTTGTGTGTATAATTTGTATCTCTATATTTACCTCAAAATAATTGTTAAACTTCCCTGAGTCAGCTCAACTCAGCTTTTTATTTCCAAATATCTATGTGAATAGTAATAAGTTATACATTTTTATTGTGACTCATTTTATGAACTAAGTCGGAATGATAAGATACCGGTAATTGAAATAAAAGGTTTGAAATCCAATAACTTTTTATTTAATTTATTATTTGAGGTATTTAGCATGCACTTTCTGAAACAACTTATTAATTTGAGTGTTTTACGCATCAATGGGTTAGATGCCAAGCTCATCTAACCTGGTTTGCTGGTAACAAAAAAGTCACGGTTTGAATCTCAGCCAAATGCAATGCGGGTGTTTTTCTTTCCAAAATGATTTCCTCACTTTCCCTCCATGTAAATGTAGGTACATTTACTCTAATTTCTACCTTCCTAATCCCTACCGCATCAGTGTAATTAGATGTTGATGGCCCAAATGGGTAGTAAGACTGTGCAGCAATAGAAATAATTATAATTATTATAATTTTTGGTAATAATAGACAAAGATTTTGATGAGTGTAGATGAACATAACCAGAATTTCTAATTGAGGAAAAATGAAAATGAAAACTTTGAACATTTCACTACTGAAAGATGTCTTAATTTTTAGACTTTGGATATTAAGTTCACCAATAAAGTGGAGGTTTATCTGTTTCTATATATGCAATCTTTTAGAATAAGAACAAAGTTGAAAATGTATGATTAGGTACACAGCAGAGTATGATAAATATTCTCAAAAAGTGACTTACCTGATTGGAAGACCATGACATCTATGAGAGGAGCCTCATCGTTTGAGCTCAGTGACAACCCACCTGTACAAACAAATCACTGCAAGTTTAAGATCATCATCAACATCAACATTAACTGTTTCCAGCCTCTGGCCAGGTCAGTTTAGTAAAACACCTCCATCTTCCTCAATCCTTCCTACTTTATTTGATTATATTCTTCTCCTCTCACTTGAACACCATCTATTAAATCTGCTCCTCCCATCTCTTTCTTGACCTCCCTTGGGGTCTTGGGATCACAATCTATTACCAACATTTTATTTGGCATCCTCTCCTTATCCATCTTCATTAAATGTCCATTGGAAGTTCCGGATAGCGATCTTTTTTTTATTCTTCGCGTTTTACTACATGTTAAGGTCATGATAATTACTTTAATGGGCTTAGGATGAGGAAGGGCTCATTTAGAGAAAAACCACCCTCAGTAGACCCGCCTGGGATTTGAACTCTGATCTCACCGGCATCAACAGGCCAGTCTAACATGAGAGTGACTACCATTCAGCAATTGATGCAGGTGGATAGTGAAATTAAAAATCCAAGTCAAACCCTGAACTCTATTCTCTCCATCGCTGTCAATCCTGATGCTACATATCCTCAAGTATGCTTATGCTAACTCTCAAAGCAGTTCAAACATTAAATAGCAATAAAAATATGGTTTCCTTTGTGTTAATAACTAAACTAGAAGGGGTCGCTATGCAACAAAATGGTAGCCCTGAGATACTTATATTTAGGATTTTAAAAGTTGAATATTTATAAACCTAGGCAATTCTTGTTTTGCTATAGTTTTATACAAACTTTCTGAGCTTTCAGAAACTAGCAAAATATGTTTGCAGCTCTATGAAAGGAAGTATAGGAACAAAATTTAATAACAACTATATTATCGTTGCTGTGGCATAGCACATTATTGCCTCAAGCCCTCAAATTGTGCTAAGAAGTAGTCAATAAAGTCTCATTAAAGCAAACCAATATCGAGATATATTTTAAAATTATGATTTTTTTTATCAACTGTTATGACTGTTGTATTTAGTCACCTTTCCCATAAGGAATGGTGCCCATTTTACTTCTCCATGTTCATACAAAATTAGAACGTTAACTTTAACCACTTTAAACAATCAAGTTCAAACAATCAAGTAGAATCAATTTAATATCTGCTAGATATTGTTTAAAATAATTACTATCTCAATATGAAAGATTTTTTTTTTCTTTCAGATTTTAAAAGCAGTATATTTTAAATGCTGTCTAATAATTATTCTGTGTTGCTGCAATACATATTGCGAGGTGTTTATTAACTTGTAAAATGAACAAACCAAACAGTGAATCAGGACATATCAAACTTTCATCTTACCTACATCAACTGTCTTCAGTCATGATTACTTTAGTATTTTGATAAGATGGGAGTGCAAAGAGAGATTAGGTACCGTAAACGAATAAAATAGTCTTATGACATTTTGTTTCAAGCCACAAATTTTTGCTCTATTAAAAGAATATCAAAAGAAACAGTTATTTTTAAATGTAAATAAATGAAGACATTTTCAGGACATTTATTTTCGAGACTTATCACATTGAATTAAAAATATCTTATTAAAATCTTTGAAACTAAAAAATTATATCTATTGGTGAGGCATATTTTTAAAGCACCTTTTGAGGTATTAGTGTTTTTTTTAACACCGCGTCTTACTACCTGTTCAGATTATACCCATACGTACTAATTATGCTAATGAGTTGGTGATGAAGGTTGAATTCAGAGCTAGTGTACATGCATTTGTGAGGAGAGAGTGGAAAACCGTTTAGGAAAACCCACCCTCAGTACACCCAGCAATGTTTCAAACCCTGACCTTCCCGCCATCGGCAGTCTAGTCTACCACGTGAGTGACGCTTTAGAAGTTAGACCATAAGTATTAGTTACACATGTAAAGAGCTCATTTTATACATTTATTTTTTCCACAGAATCTTAGTGCCTGTTCAGATTATATGCATATTAATCACACTAATAGGCTAAATAAAGACGAGAAAGATAGGATTTTAAATTAAATACACCTGTATTTGCATGGAGGGAGAGTGAGAAACTGTTTAGGGAAAAACCACTCTTAGTACATTCAAACAAGATTTGAATGTCTAAATAAAGTATAGGGTGACCTGGCGATCTAGGGTTAAGGGGTCAGACAGCTTGAGGTCCAGGGCTCAATCCTCGGTCCCAGCACAGATTTATCTGATTGCCAAACCCTTCCTTCACCTCTGACAAGATGCGTATTAATCACAACTTGTGAATGTGAGGAATGCCAGGCCTCCAGAGTGGTTCGGATTCCACGTTAAACTGTAGGTCCTCCATTTCATCTCACAATCACCCTACCATTACACATTAGCGCAAGTGCGTATAGCCCGGACGGGTAGTAAGAAGCGGTGTTAATATAATAATAATAATAATAATAATAATAATAATAATAATAATAATAATAATAATAATAATAATAATAATAATAATAATAGTAGTAGTAGTAGTAAAAAGTATAGCACGAGTGTGATACATTAAATCATGCGACCCCAGATGTGAGTACATTTATAGTACATTTATCAAGCCGATTTACCATGTATTAAAAAAAAACTTGATTAAAGCAGACTGGGTGATGAATTTGATGACAAGAGGATGTAGTTGGGATGTGGGAATAGAAATATTTTGTCTAGCTTTAGAAACATTCAAACTATTATTTAAATCAGTCGTATTAATTGAAAACTGAAGAAAAATTATATATTCAACTAGCCTACAGTCAATGAAAGACTCATATTTGACTGATTTATCCATAGTATGCAACTTGAAACTTTATCTGTGTCTAGCTCAACACATCCACAAACTGATAAGAAATAAACCCACAAACCTGTACTGTACAAGTTGACACAGTATAGCAAACAAAAACATTTTCATAGTGTTTCAGTTAAGATCATCATTCGACAATAAGAATTAATAAGATTTTTTGAGTCTATGACTTATTGCAAGGAATTTAACATATATGGAGGTCTGGGGGGGTTATCTTGTAAAATATAGCAAGTAGCAATGTCTCAGCCCATTCCAGAAACACCGACCTGGTTAGGAACCTGGCGTCTGCCTTACCAGGGTGTTAGTTGGGATTATCTAACACTCTGCCTCATCCTGGCATATTATGTTCTGCTAGTCAGTGTTGTGTTTACAATTGGTAGTCAAAACAAGATATTTCATGAAATAGATAATTCAAATCTATATTTGCAATGGTCAATTTATTTGGACACATCAGTAAAATTAATGAGTAGGGTTAGGTCAAAAAAAAAAAGGAATTATAAATAACAGCATTGTGTAAATTACAGAATGAGGTAAAATCAAACTATCGAGGTAGAAAAAAGAAGAGTATTTGTATAATTATAATTAAAAATTATATAACTCTACCACTTTTTAAACTGCTTATACATTAAAATTATTTTTTCCAACACATAAATATTTCACTATGTACACCTCATATGAATGTCAAGTTATATTAAATTTTAGCCCAATACATTAATTACTTTACCTTAACAATGGTACCATGAAAAGCATAAAATAGCAAGTTTGGCCCCTTATAACTCATGAACTGTAATTATTTAAAATCACTATTTATAGCTTATGATTATATACACTTGTTAAAATTGAGCAATAAAAGTTTTATTGTTTAATGAGCTTAATAGACTATACACTCTGTCCCACAACTAATAATTACAGACAGACCTCTAAAATTAAAAGTACCATGGAAGATTGAAATAAAATCACATACAGTAGAGCTATCTAAATTTAATCTAATTACAGACAGACAGACTTGAGAAGAGCAGGTGGACAGACAGGGTGACAAATGAAGAAGTCTTAAGAAAAGTGAATGAGAAGAGAAATTTTTTGAATGTGATTCTTAGGAAGGAGGATTCACATATTGGATGACTTGAAGGAAAGAAGAAAATTCTGGGAGCTAAAGGAACAGCCAGAGGACGCATTGGCAGTCTAAGTTTATTGATGAAATTAATTGACCTGTCGTAAGACAAAACACCTAATAATAATAATAATAATTAAAGAAGTTAAGTAAAAACTTTGGCAACTCAAATAAAAGCAATAAAACATAGCAACTCACTTCAATGGCCATATGGTCTAACTGACGCGCTACTCACAGTAGACCAAACTACCAATGACGTAGAGATTGAGGTTCGAATCTCGGTCGGGTATCTTGAGAGTGGATGGTTTTTCCAAAAGATTTTTTCTTAAATGGGTTTCCATTCCCCTTCCAAGCAAGTGTGGGTACACTACCTCTACAAATAACCTTCTAATCCCTAAAACCATTAGCATGGTTAGTATCTAAGCGTATGATCCGAACGGGAAGTAATATGCAGTGCTAAAAAAAAGACACGGCACACAGTAGTAATCATCACCATCATCATTATTAAGTGGTCTGTCTTTTGACAAAGCTTTATAAATATTTATTCTTGTGTTTCCTTAGGATCCATGTTTCAGCGCCATGTGTACAGAATATTTCACGAGTTTCTACCTAATCACCAGGCCCAGTTTGTCAGCCAGTAGCAACCTCTTCTTGTTGAAAGCAACCTTGGCCATTTTTATTTATGAATTCATTTCTTGTGTACAGTGTGTGTCTGTCTCGATTTTTAAATTTTTTCTTCTTTAATTTATTTGATGTATTTATCATACACTTTCTGAAACGACCGATTATATCAGCACACAATAATTTCTATGAGCAAGAGCAAAAGGACCTACCAACTTTGCTGAGAAAGTTATTTTTTCCACACCGTCCAGGGTTATGTTACATGCCCAAATCAACATGAGACCGACGGCTTCACTTCCTTTCCATAGGAAGTTGTGCTACACATTTTTGTCGCTCAAGAGAAATTTGTCGACCTCAGCTGGCTTTGAGTCCACGAAAATTGGGTCCTGAGGCGAGCACTTTACCTCAAAGCCACTGAAGTCGATGTCGTAACTAAAATTCCTAAATATTTTAAATGTTCCACACTCTCCAGCTGATGATTTCCCACCACAAATTTAGTGGTTCTTCTCTATATTGTAATGCTTATCAGAGGCCATTTTTATTGGAATTATTATCATTTGAGGTACATATTTTTACGTGCCCTTTCTGAACTGACTGGTTAGGACTATTTCAGCACACAAATTACACACTAACTTGATTCTATACAAGACACAACATTCAATCCCCTCTAAGCCTGTTTCATAAAATTACAATTTACAAGTTGTGGTATGTTTTACAATCATATTAATATAATGAGTTTCATAAAGAAAATAGCCTAGTTTTACTTGTAAATTTTAGTGCACTTGTAAAAAATATTTACACTTTAGGAGGTTTTATTTACAAGTGAAATATTTCTCAATTTTAAATTAACTCAATTTAAACTGTTTATGTGTGACCAGAACCTCAATAATCAACTTGTCTACCCCATCATGATTTAAGACTACAATATCTAGACATGTTATAGTACGGTACTTGAAATAATTACGTAGGGTATTTATTAATTACATATTAAAGTAAAATCCTATACTGGACTAATTATGTAAAAATAGCCAATTAAAATTGCTAATGAAAAAGTAATTTACTTGTGTGCTGAGACTTGAAGAAAATGTTCCAATTGACAAGTACTTGTAAGCAACAAGTAGGGAGTAGCTTTATAAAACCAAATTAACTTATATCTAATTAAATAATTGTAAAAAGACTTTTAAGTTGTAAAATATCACTTGTAGCTGGAGTAGGCCTGCAGGCCTACTTGTTTCTTTATGAAACAGACCCTTGGCTTTTTATTCAATACTGTGAAAGGGGAAGCCCCAATTTCATTAGTGATATATTTTTTAGGTCATGTCAGAAATCAAACCCGGCACCCTAATTCCAGTAGATATGCTACACACTATTGTTGACTGAGCTTAAGTGTGAGACTTCACCAAAATTAGATTAACTACAACATAATTTTAGCTAATGTATTTTAAAGTATTTTTCCAAAATGGCATACAGTATTTTAAATTGTTTTCAATGCTTAGGGCAAAATAAGGCAGAGAGCTGGTGGGGTGGGAAGCAGGCTAAATAATATGAAAACCATATTAAATTAAAGTAAATTACTAAGTTTTATGTATTATAGCCCGATATATATTTACTGTTCCATAAATTATAGTTTGGGCGATTTAAATTTGATATTAGGTTATTATAAAACTAAATACATTTTAGACCGCTTCTACGGCTGAATGATCTAAGGTGTCACTCTCCTGTTGGACTAATCTGCTGAAGACAAAGATCACAGTTCAATTCCTGATCGAGTCTACTGAGGGTGGTTTTTCCTTAATGGTTTTCTACTCTTTTTCCGCGCAAATGCGGGTAGATTACCTCTGAGATGGTTTCTTTCTCATTCCTACCCCATTAGAGTAATTATCATATGTAAATAACCTGAATAGGTAGTTGGATTCGGTGTAAAAAAGGACAAATGCGTTAAAAGATTTTGGAATGATTTTCAATTGAGATCATTTTAAAATAACACCACATTAAGTTGGCATTCAAGCCTTTCAGAGAGGCTACTTTGATTTTTTTTAATTTATATATATATATCTTATGCCTACATGAGATATATAACATATATATATATATATATATATATAACATATAGGCCTAAGATAAGGTAAAACAATACAGAGGTACAAATAGCCAATCATAATTGGATATACACATAGCCCCCTCTTGCTTCGCCCCTGACATAACTTGTTAGAGGCGTCAAGTTTAAAAAATAGATTTTAAAAGTGTATCAGGATGGGTTTAATGAAATTATTACTCACAGATTAGTTTTTTTCTTCATGTTTCCAACTATTTTTGCTGACTTACATAATACATTGTGTTAATGATATTCAACTAAGACATACTATTCAAATAACATTATACAAGACACTGACACACTATTCTAACAAGTTTTCCTCCAACCAGAGATCATAATAGACAACATAGAAAACATGATAGACAAGCAAAGATCACGCAATAGTTTCTATAACACCCTACTACAACTTTAGTGTCTTTTTTTTTTCATAAGTTGGCTAAAAACGGTTAGTTTATTGTAGTTGTGGCGGACTTCTGGAAACTCCTACTACAGTACACTGTACAGCTTCTAAACAATTGAGTAAACTTAAACACAGAATTTACTCTCTAGAAAAAAAAACTCATGTGTTATTAGTTGTACTATTATATGCTGTAAACTTTAAGTGGAAGGACTACCTTGTAAAATTTGAGAAGCGCTATCAGCGCAACTGCTAAGAAACGTCCATATATTGAACTATTTGGACTGTTTAGCCGACACCGAACTAGAGTTGCGGTGTTGTCATATTTGTTAAGCTTGTACTGAAAGAGTGAAGGGGGAGCGAGCTAATCTGTTGTTTACATGGGTCAAGTTTCTTGGAAGGGAAAGGCAAGAGTGCGGCTTTTATCAAAGACCACACTATGCAGAAATCTGCTGCTTTATTTTTAGCTTGAACTTATATAATCAGTTGTATGGTTTTCTTAATATTTCTTATTTGGGGAAGAAAACATTTTTCATATGACTTTCTAGTATTAAATTGTTATGCTGGTGACGAGATTGGCGTTCAAATCCCAGTAGTGTATTCTGAGTTTTTTTAAAAAATGGTTTCAAACACGCTATTATTATTTATTTATATCACCGCGTCTTACTACCCGTTCAGGCTGTACACTTATGTACTAATTACTCTAATGTGTTAGGCATCAGGAAGGTTAAATTAAGAGGAGGT
The DNA here is from genome assembly GCA_902151455.1 of Timema bartmani. Lineage (NCBI taxonomy): Eukaryota > Metazoa > Arthropoda > Insecta > Phasmatodea > Timematidae > Timema > Timema bartmani. Next base: position 89,496 of record CABFWB010002546.1, on the reverse strand, counting down.
GCATCCATATTTTCGTGGAGTGAGAGCAGAAAACTATTTAGGAAAAACCACCTGAGTGCACTCGACCGGAATTGAACCGTGATCTCCCCATATTCAGCATGTCAGTTGAACAGGGTAGGTAACACACACTATTGGACTGGATTGCTGGTGGTGGGGAGATTGAAATTCAAATCCCAGTTGTGTGCAATAAGGGCATTTTCCCTAAAATGGTTCCCCACTCTCACTCTACGCAAATGTGGGTACATTAAATCTAAAATGTTACCTTCCTCATTCCTAGTTCATGCATGTGTATAACTCAAACTGGAAGTAAGTCGCAATGAACAAAAATACTATTGTGAGGACTACTAAGAGTGTCGGCGAAACTTTATTAGTTTCGGGCAAGGTAGTTGTAAAGAAATATATTTTTGAGGAGTTTTTAGGGGAATGACTCCAAGCCAATGGAAAATGTTTGACGATGGAATGCCACTAAAAGCTATTTGGGATGGCCCTTAAGCATTTAAAAATAAGAATAGATTGTTATAGAACCTATTTGAAGTTTGATGCAAACCATCTTTCAGCTTCAAACTCGAGGATATCAGAGGGTAGTTAAACAAACAGGAGGAAGGCACATTTTGATTATCGACAGACACACCGTAGAATGTAGATCATTTCCTCAGCATCTGACTTAACCAAAGTTGTGAGGGGGAGGACAGTGTCTGATGATGATGATGATAATAATAATAATAATAATAATAATAATAATAATAATAATAATAATAATAATAATAATAATAATGGTGATAGAAATATCTTATCAATTAACATAAAAAGTTTTTATTTTTTAAACCTTTTTTCATGGACGCAGAAAATTGGGGGTCAGAGATGTACCCCCCTTGAAAAGTGTTAGAACCCTTAAAAGGAAGGGGGTGGGGACACACACATATACGTATAAAACATAAATAAGAAATTGTGTTTTTTACTTTATTATTTACTTTAGTTTCTTATATTACATCACCCAGATACTAATAATTATTATTATTTTAATATAAACTTAAAGATGCACTAAAATTTCCTATTGTAAAACTAGCTTGACCTACATTAGCTTGTAACATGTACAAAGGCGTAACTATGCAGTAATGGACCCACGGTGGGTGCCCCCAAGGAAAAATTACACCACCGTCCCCAAATCTTATGAATAATTGTAGATTATAAAAAAATATTTAGACATTTATTATTGGAATTATTTTATAATACGTAATAATATAGAGTAGGTAGGTTAAATTTAGAGGAAGTGTACCCACATTTGCGTGGAGAGATAAGAGTGTAAACCCATTGAGGAAAAACCACTCTAAGTGCATTACCATACAGCCATAATATTTGATAAAATTGTTGCTGAAAAGTTTCAATATAATGTAGAAAACTTAATCTGAATTGAATAAAACCATATTAATAAATATTATAAACAAATCTATATAAACAAATCTATAGTCAATAATTAATATTAACATTTATAGAGGCTAAACAAACATAGGTTTCTCTGAAATTGTCTACAATTTCATCCAAGGACAAGCTACGGGTAGTAGCTCAACAGACAACATAGTTAATCCCTGCAGTCTTTATTGATTCATTCTTAAATAATTTTTAGTAAAGTTTTAAAAATGACCTGTCAGGTGTTTCTATTGATTTTACAGAAAAATATGTACATACATTTTTGTACAGCATAAATTATGCGCAATAAAATGACTATTGAGTAATTTTTGATTGAATAGTGAGATCTTTACGAAACAATGATAGGCCTGAAAGACAACGCTTTCATCTATTACCAAATTAATTTTGGGTGGGTGGACCTGCGTGGTGGGCCCTATTTTGGGCGTGGGCCTGTGGCATTTTGCCACCACCCTATAGTTACACCAATGAACTTGTAACTATCAAGAATTTCAAACTCTATTAACCTATTTTTTATTAATTATATTCGATAGTCAAATATATCTTTATACGTTTATACATATTTTAACATGGTGGCCTCATGGTCTAACGCGCTACTCTTGCAGTAGACTAGACTGCCAATGATGGGGAGATCAAGGTTCTAATCTCGGTCGGGTGTACTAAAGTTAGTTTCTCCAAACTGGTATTCCACGCTCCCTCCACGTAAATGCGGGTACACTTTCTATGAATATAACCTTCCTGATCCCTAAAACCACTAAAGCAATTTTTGAAAAACAAAATCTATTCACAAATTCTCTGTTTATTTGAAAAAAAAAATTAATCTGACCATTTACTTCAGGAACTGAAAGAAAATATTTTGGGGTTCACATCCCAGTAGTGTATACTGAGGGTGTTTTTTAAAACGGTTCCAAACACGCTACTATTATTTATTTATATCACCGCGTCTTACTACCCGTTCGGGCTGTACATATATATTTATATATAATATAATGTAAATCAAAATATAATATAATATTATATTATAATGTAAATAAAAATATAATATAATATAATTAAATAAATATTATATATATTTTTATATATATAAATATATATATTCAAATTTGAAGATAGCATATAGAACAATTTTCTGCAAAAAGAAATATTTTATTTTTAAAAATGTATATTTTTTATAGAATAAATATTATACTTATTGCGTCTACTTCAAAAATTATAAACACCAACTCTAAAAATAAGTATTTGAAATTACACTAAAACATAAAGAAATATACTGCAAGAAAAGGTTTTTCACCCAATTGTATAGAAAATATCTATCCATCGATTTTGACCAAATTTGATAGGCTTAAACACAAGTTTTACATTGAAGCATGATCATTTTATAATCTATTTCTCCCTTATCAATCACTTTTGTGTCAGGGACGTTCATAATATATATACACATCACTAGCTATTTTATAATTTTTGCTACACACAGTATATAATAATACATCCATTCTACAACTTTATACATTCAAAGTCCTTCATCAAAACTTCTGCAATGAACACAACGTTTTTAATTTTATTAGGGACCTGTGCTACAAATTTTGGTTGAATCCCGACCGCGTGAATTGAGGTGTTTTTCCTCGTGATTGCTCATTTCCTCCACGCAAATGTGGGAACACTTTCTCTTAATTACCGTATTTATTATCTACCCTACTTTATTATTGTAAATTTACGGATAACATCGAAGAATATTAAGAAGTGAAGCATTTCTAATATCACAAGAAAAAAAAAAAAAGACATGAAAATAATCTTTACACTGCACACTCTTATATGTGTTGAGTAACATCCTCCTCTTAGCATTTGTGTTCCCCCCTTCCCTTCCTCTCTAAAGCTTACGTTATTTCCAAATCTTTGACTATGGCACGCGAGGGGTGCGAGAAAGTAAAAATGATATTTGTGATGAAACTATTTTGTTAAATAATAATTGTCAAAATTAAATATGGATCTGTGTTAATGTTATTAATTTTAAAAGCGTGGTGGTCAAGGCATGTTCAATAGTCCCCCCACCCCGTTTCATTATCCACCTTTACAATTAATAGGAAAATAGTTTCAAGACATTTATCTATTGTGACAAGTGTATTTCTTGTTCAAATTACCAATAGTCCATAATGATTTAGTTAGCCCCGTATTATCAATACCAAATTATTGACTCTGTTTACAGATCAGATTACCAAAGGTAGGGCCAAAGTGTTTGATTGGTACACCAAAATGAGCCGAGCCCGCGTGGGTTTTACGCCGATGTACTAATTAAGCTAATGTGTTAGAGAAGGGTAAGGTTGCTTTTAGATGATATACACTTACATTTGCGTGGAGGGTGAGTGGAAAACATTTTAGGAATAATAACCTCATAGCACCAAACTGGGATCGAACACCGATCCCCATCCTCGACAGTCCAGTTTTTTTGCAAGAGTAGTGCCTTAGATCATGCGGTCACCAAAGCGGGTCCCGTAATTATATTAATTATGTATTCTACGCACATGATTTGAAATTAATTGATGAATTCTAAACTACAGTATTAAAAATTGTATTTTTCATGCAGAAACAATAATAAATTCACAACACCTTTTTTAAATCCAATTCACAAGAGCAGAACATTTATTTTCTTTCGTCTGGTTGAGAGATAAAGTAGTTTTTTATTTTATTTTCTTCGATCTCTTTTTACAGAAACGGCTTCCATTGCAAAACATTTCGTATTCACACAACTGATTTCATAAATGAACGCAGTCGAGTTGATATTTTTCCTGAGAACACCTGCTGGTCACAGTGCAACGCTTGGCATCACTGCCATGAGTTTTCTCGAGAGGTTCATTTTGTTCAACCTTACACCGCTAGGTCACAGGCTACTGCACCACAACACTTTTTTGAATCAAAATAAAACTGTACCACTTTATTTTAGTTTAGAACAATATGTATGCTGAAAAATGAAAGGATAATTATTCTCAATCATATTTACTCGGTTTATACTTTGTCTGCAGATTTATTTTAAAACAACACTAAACCAAGAAAATACAATCATGCAAAAATTATTCAAACAAAGCTGCTTACAAATATTTAACTTTTAACTGGCGTTAAATTGTACTAAATGATAGAGAAATGTGTTTATTGTAATACAATGAAAACTGTTTTATTCTAAGTCTTCCCACGTTTCAATGACAAGCTCAGTTTGTTTCATGCAGTGATCTTTAAATTATTTTTTAAAACTTAAATTTAAGTTGGCTGGGTGAATATGAATAAACTATAAACCATGTAAATGAATTGATCTTTACAGTAGTAAAAATCTGATTAAAATATGTATAATAGTTTTCTTAGTAATCATGTACAGAGAAATCGTCTTAGAAACCGGCCGCGCTCATCTCTCATGGTGATCCATCCCCTTAAGCAATGATCTCTATACTATACTAGATGGACATAAAAACACACTCCTAGCAACGCACCAAATCGAAAGTTTGTTGTCTGTTTTCTAGTGAGGGGAAAGATTTAACGGTTTATCTCAATCTTTTTGTGCAAAAACGTGTGTCTGGTGAGAAAAAATAGGTTAAATAGGTTTAAAAAAAAAGTTAAGCATTATACCCCATTTGACTGAAGATACATTTACATTAAAGGATATACAATTTAGTTTTAAAGGTAATATTATGCAAATAAGAATAAAATCTTTGATATATTAAAATATGTAGCTAAAGCCCATTTTATTTACATTTTGCTAAGACTACAATATATTTAAAATTGGTTATTAGATAATATAATGGTTTCAGAAACAATATTATATTTAAAGTTCAATAACTAAAATGGAAAAAGATAGCTTCAAAATGAATACGTTCGTTTGTATATCAAACTTTGTGTAGTAGTTTTGAATTCAAATTATCATTTAGGTTATAGGCTTGTATGAAGTATTACTATATCACAATATATTTAAAGTTGGCTCTTAGCTTGTATGTTGCTTTCAGAAACCATATTATATTCAATGTTCGATAACTATAATGAAATAATGTAGTTCAAAACTTAATTAGCTACATGTGTTTTGATGACAAACTTTGTGTAGTAGTTTTACATTCAAACTATCATTTAGGTTATAGGGCTTGTATGAAGTATTACTATATTACAATATAGTTAAACTTGGGTCTCAGATTGTATATTACTTTCAGAAACCATATTATATGTAGTGTTCGATAACTATATTATCATGATATAAGGTTGCTAAAAACCTGATTGCTTTTGTTCGAATTACAAACTTTGTGTAGAAGTCCTACGTTCAAACGATCATTTAGCTTATAGGCTTGAGCAATGTGTTATTATTTTAATATAAAACAACTTATTTAAAGAAAAAAGTCATGAGTGTTGGACTTAGTTATGACCTTTAAGCTTTTTATTAACCCATTTATTTTGTTTAACTAATTATACATTGATATATCTCATATATTTATAAAAATTAGAAAATGATGTTGAAATACCACATTGCCTTGGATGTGTGTAAGAGAGAAAGAGATACCGGAAGGTTTCCTTCTCTCTTACATGATGATGTGCAGACGACAGCTAGAAAATTTTAGCCGTAGATGTCCATCCAACTATATTATAGAAATCAATGACTTTTAGTAGTAAATAGATTGAAAATAATTCAAATTATTAATATAAGGTTAGATATTGCACAAGCCAAATGATAGGCACTGTGCATTGATGGATGTGGTACTGATAGTGGCATAATCTTGAAACACTTTAGTGATGGTAATTGCTGAAACACGTTGCTGGTCGTAGCTTATTGATGTTTCAAACATATTTAAAACTGTATACAGCAGTAGTGGAACTTTATTTTGTGTAAGAGGGAAGAGGTGAGGGGGAGCGCAAGTAACAAAAAAATGTTTAGGGACTTTCTAACCTCCTTTCCCCCAACTAATGTTATAAAATGGGATGATCCTAGAAGCTATTTGTAGTTTTCTTAAATTTTAAAATTTTCGAAAATTATACTCTTTTAACAGTTATTTAGAATAGTGCTTCAACCAAACTTTTTTAAATTTGAATACTCCTGAAGGATATTTTGAGTAATCCTCCTTTAGCAGATTTTTTTGCAAATTTTGCTGCTTCTAAAAGCTATTTTAAGAAATTCTCAACACATCTTTTTAATATAAATTCAATTTCAATAGAGTCAATTTGAAGTGGTTCTCGCTCAGATTTTTTTTTTAATTTGCAATGTCTTATAAGCTATTTAGAGTGTTCTTGGCGTGTTAATTAAAAAAAAAATTAAATGCCTCTAAAATCAATTTGAAGTGCTCTTCCACCAGTGAATTTTAAAAATTGGATGGCCTTGGAAACTATTTGGAATGATTCCTCACCAACAGCCTCCTGTACATTGGTCGAAGTCAATAGAACTACCCTAGATTGGCCTACTGTTTTCAAGCAGCAGGTCCTGGGGTTTATAAGCTTCTAGGTAGACCCGTTTGTGAGAAGAGTTAATTAAAACACGATATTACTGGAATATGAACAAATATTAGTTTTGAAATTAATAATTTTTGATACATTATACAAGAATATTTATTCACAATTTAAACATTGATATTTACACAGTTGGAACAGACAACTTTGAATTAATAAAATTAATTCATATAATCATTGGTATACGGCACAGGACTATTATACAATCAGAATACGCCACTGACTTTTAATATTATAAGGTGTTAGGCCCAGCAAACAAAATTATGCAAGAGATTTATTAAATTAAGCTAGGTTAAATTTTTTTTGCAACTAATGTGACTAGTGATCAACTGTTTGAGAAAATAAAAATATATGAATAATGTTCAGTCATTAATACCAGCATTCCTGAAATAAATGTACCTAATTTCTAACCTCTAACATCTTAAAAGGTAATATTTTTTTTAAAAAATGCTGCCAAGTGTTGACGCAAATAGATTTTATTTTTTGCGTTGACGCTAGAAGCTAAGTCGAATCTAAAACTAGTGTACGATACAAAGTGTGGTGGTCATAATAACCCAAACGCTATCTTTTCCTCTAAAACGAAGAAAACTAGGGGTAGCACCTAACTTTGCGTTGAATAGTCAAAATAGCCCTTCTGGAGTGTGGTAGAGCTGGAATGGAGTGAATTGACGCTACGATACTGGTTTTGAGTGTGATTATCAGCATAAAATAATATTTCTCTGGCATTTAGACTTGCTTGTTTTTAAATATGGGTGCATGTAAATTTTCATTTCAATTTCAATTTATAATAATTTAGAAGCTAATTAAATTAATGATAGTTACAACCACTGACGCAGCCAAGGGGGGAGTTTCAGGGTTGGAAACCCCCCCTCACCCCCGTCCCCAGACCTCGCTACCCGCCTACCCTTTCTCGTCCCTAAATCTGTTGAAATCATACATGAGGAACTCTACAAATGAAGCGAGACTTAATGGGCTTCATGTAAATACATCCAGAGGTGTCACGGACCCATGTGGAAAAATGCCACTGGACCAGTTCTGGCCAGATTTATTTTTCCACATGGGGAGGATAAAGTTTTCGATGAACTTTCTACTAAGCCAATGAAAATTACCATAAGACTAAAGTGAATTAGTTCAAAAGTGATTTTGTGAGCTAAGAGTTAGTGCAAGTTGCTTATTATTTTTGAATTTTCAGATTTTAGCTCATAAAATAATTTTATACATCAAATTTCCAAAATACAATTTATTGAAACTTGCATTTTTGTATATTCTAGCAGTATGCATAGATATAAATTTGTTCATGAAGACTTAATAGTCATAATAATTACAGAATTATGACTATTTTTATCAATTTAAAATTATTTTAGATATTGTGTATTTCTTTTGATAAATTTGCATTTTGCAGTATTTAAATTTTCAAATTTTCCCGCGGGAATAACCAATGGACCCCGCTTAGTTGGTCAGTGAAACTACCCCCCCCTACCCCCTCCCTTCAAACTAATCCTCGATGTGCCAGTGGTTACAACAAATAGCTGTCTCTTTAAACAACAATGAAAGCGGGATGCAATCAAATGAATCCGGAATCTCACCCTAACATCACAAATAAAGCTCTCATGCACTCCTATAATTGGGATTATACCACTGGTTAAACCAAAACACGTCTGCCGTACAGCTTTCGATTTTACATAGTATAAATTCCCAACTTGAATTTCAGTTAATTCATGTACATATCTTGCTTTAAATAAGCCTAATCGCTTATTAAAGGAGTGATGGGAATATTAGTGCTAACTGCCACGTCAGCACCTCATATATTTTTACTAGCGTCATCAACGTATAATCACAGTCATAATGGAAACCATTATGACCTTCATTTGTAGCTGCCAACAAGTAATAAAATCTTTGGTATATTTTAAGATATATTCTTAATATATGTTATATATATATACAAGCCCTCAATGCCCTCAAAGCTTTATGCTTATAGTTTTTTAATCCCATTAAAAATAAGTTAAAATGTATAATGTAAGATATTTTAAGATTGTTTTTAATCGCATCTAAAAGAAATACAAACTAATAATATCTGCCCTGTTGAGGGATTACGTTTGTGATATATTATACTATAAGCTATACCGTAATATAAACAAACACAATATATTATATCCATATAATGAATACGTATATAATATTTAAAGCACCTAACATGTAGCGAAAATATGTGGTTTAATTGAAGGTGCTGCGACTATTTGAAAAGTTTGAAATAAAGCATTTCTAATATTCTGCTAGGAATGTTTTTATTCAATTGTTTTGGTCATTTTAAAAATAAAACTATAGTATTAAAAGATGGCGACTCGCATTGAAAAATTATGGAAACAAGCTTTATTAACATTTTCTAATAAAAGTGTACTTCCACCTCAGGTGTTTGACGAGTCTTTTGCAAAATTAAAAGCGTTAGCTGAAGATGTGACTGCCGTTGATGTAAAGCTTGATAGTAGTTTATTGAATCCCTCAAATCAAACTCATCGTTCACAAACTGTCAAACCCCCAGTGACTTATGTCGAGATATATGAGGATGACACTGTCACTATTGGTATTTTTATTTTAAGGTCTGGTGCAAGACTTCCTTTACACGATCATCCTCATATGCATGGCATTTTAAAGGTAATTTCAGGCAGATTGAAACTTCAAAGTTATACTCTTCGAAATAGATCACAAAGTATAGGCGAAAAAAAAAGTTTGCTTTCGAGGGTTTTAAGGCCTAAGAGTGTGGTAGCAGAAAAGCACCCTGAAGTTATTGTTGACGAAACTAGTGGTGCTTGCGTTCTAACTCCCGTAGAAAAGAATTTACATGAAATTCATAGTATTGATGGCCCAGCAGCATTCTTGGACATTTTATCCCCACCATATGATTCGGATGTACCTGAAACAGCAGAAAGATCATGCCACTATTTTGTTGAAATGCCTCAGTCTACGGATGAAGAAATGCTTCATAATAATATGACAAGGTTATATCAAGTTCGTAGTCCTTCAGATTTCTGGAGTGAATCTGCTCCATACCAGGGGCCAAACTTGAGGTACGTTTGAAGAACAATGTTCTATAAAAACAAAACACAAATTTTGAACTTTTTTTTTAAATACGTAGTTTTTACTTACTAGGGATATAGTAAAGAGTAAGTTATATTGTGTTTATTGACATATGGCCCACTTATCTTTTGTGTTAGGCCTAGGGTTAGTGGAAATTTACTCAAGAACAAGTAAAGTTCCTACTTAATTTTTTGGTGAGAGGACAGACAGTATTGATAATATGACACTTTTTATTTATTATTTCACTATATTTATATAGAATACTTCATTGTTATCACTACACAATCGAGTAGATAGAGGATTAAATAATACCAAGATTTGTCAAGTCTTATAACTTAGAATAATTAGGCTGTACAGTTAAAACAAAACTCACCAAAATCCCAAAAGAGACTAGGCTAAGTTAAATATTTACTATGCACTATTTTGTGTTGACTCTCATAGTTTGCATGTTATAATGTTGACCCATGATCAATATTATTATATTTTTTTAAATTTACTAACTCATTAAAGGTTAGGTCTAGTTAGTTTAGGTAAGAACCATGGTAATATAGGCCTAGGCCTATATTAAACTTTCAGAGATTTGAAAGTTAAGTTTGTATCCCAGTAATTATTTTAAATATTAATTTGACCTTTTATATTTGTGATTTCACATAGAGCGCTGGTTTGGTAGGCCTAGTACAGATTCCTGGTTCAGTTCAATTGAATTCTTGTGTGATGCTGCAGCATCTATTTCCATTTGTAGATTTTCAAAATTTCTCCAAACAAGATGAAAAGATAATTGTGTCTTGTTTGCCAGGGTTGGGCTTCCTACGAAAAAAGGTGAAATGTGATTGCTGTAGACAATTATAATACTTTTCTAAAAATAATTGTTTTTCGTGATATAGTTTGAGGTGTATTACATGTTAGGGAGTGAGACTAATGGCCAAACTTACAAGTAGGCTATATACTGTGACTTTGGTGAGTTAGGCCTACTTTTTTCCTTCTTATTTTCTTTCCTAATTGATGCACCATCTTTTTTCACTGAGTAAAATGTACTATAAAATAGGTTTTTTTAAGTGCTTTAAATGCACAATATGGTGTCTACAATCACCAATTTTTCCATGGATCAAATCCTTCATAATACTTGGCCCAACATAATTTGGGAAGGTACACTTGTAGGTTGAAATTACAGTTTTTTTTTTCGTTATCCTGTCACAATAAAATATTATAATAGGCTATACACAATAATTAGGCCTAGTAAAATAATGTACCCACCAAAGTCGCGGAGATAGTGTCTGTAATTGTGTTATTGGATTATGTCAATCTGAGAAGGTGCATAAATATCCAACCTGCTAAAACATATCAAACCTCATTCAATAATGAATATGTTTATAATAGAAAATTATCACAACTTAACAAAAGCTAAACTTTTTTGTGTCAATAAAAATTAGGTTTGATTAAGTTTAAATATTTTTTTTAATACTGATGGGAAAACATGTTGACGGATGGAAGGTTAGGTTTAGTTAGGTTGTGATAGTTTATTATAATAAACATTATCAACTATTGTGTCTATCAGTAAATACTAAAATACTTTTGGTGCCATTTTGGGACAAATTCATTCATTTAAATATTTATTCTTCTTTGTGATAGGTGAGCTAACTTTCACTTTACTATAATTAAAAATCTACAATAAATCTTAATATTGGTATAATTTAATTCTTTGTATTCTTACTGTGCGTTCTAGTAAAAAATGGTAACCAACTTATTGCAAAATGACAGAAAAAGCATTTAATCCATTCCAAGAAGTGAAGCCCAATTATTCTCCCAAAATGTTTTTTTAAAATTCAGGGATGTATTCTTTAGGACGCTTTAAACATGGGACTCAATTTATTATCCTTAATTTACTTTAAGATGAAACCTCACTTAGTTTTTTTTATTAATATACTAATAGAATCTTTTTAATTCCAGGTTGTGAAGTTGACAGTATATGTTTGAAGATACCAATTTTAAATTCGCATTGCATTCATTAGATGAAACCTATTTTTAGAAATAAGCTGAAACCAATAAATTATTTGAGGTGGAAATCAACCATTTATTTTAATTATGTCAGTAGTTTTAATGTTAATATTATGTAAATATTAGAAGATAAAATTAGTTTTATTTCAGAGGTTCTCTTACTGTACTTTACTTAGTGAGGTCTAGAAATTTAGTTTTTGAAGTTCTCCTGCAAGATTCTAGGCTAATTTAATAAGACACCATTTGTAGTGGTTCAGGTTTTATTCCAAAATATATCGTTGTGGAATTGAGTTAGTTTCTGACCACTAAAGTGGTAAACTAACTGTATGATAGAGTAAACAGTCGAGCTGTTATAGTTGTTAGTTAGATGCGGCTATAACCGTAACCATCATATTCTTTAAATTGTAAAATGACACCTAGATACGGGAATCAAACCTGGGACCTTTGGCTTAGTACGCCAATGCTCTAATCACTGAGCTAGTCAGTAGTCGTCCCATGCTCAGGGTCATTCTTCACTCATATTTTAAGGCAGAGTCTGTAACGGACACACGGATATCGGCGGCTAAATATGAGCAATCAATTGATTGTGAGCTATCGGATAACACAGTCACCTTCATCTCGAGAGGGCTCTTTCATGCCAATAGTACAATTATAATTGTACAAAATGTGTATCACAAGATAAATTAAATGGCCAATGTCCATCACAGACTCTGCCTTAAGAAGACATGAGTGAAAAATGACTCTTAAGAACACATAACGACTTCTGGATAGCTCAGTAGTAGTACGAGCATTGGCATACTAAGTCAAAGATCCTGGGTTCGATTTCAGTGTCCAGGTGTCATTTTTCCATATTAAAGAATATAACTGTATGGGGTTTAGTTGTGATTGTCCTAGGAATGAGTTAGGATAATTCACAGTTAAATGTTTGGCAAATTAATCTTACCTGAGGCTATGACTATCACATATTATTGTTTACTCAGAAAAACTCTAATTAGCTGAAATGGTACATTTGAAATCTATGCCCATACATTGGATATTCTCGATTTTTTAAATTAGCCTATAATATGACTTTTTTTGGGATCAGCATTAAAGAAAGACAGGTCTATTAGTTTTTATTTAATTGTTGGAAACTTGAATATAACCCTTGGTAGAGAAAATATACAATAGCATTCTATCATTAAGAGCGTTCACACGGCAGGCCCATCTCAGCTTCCGGCTTGCATCTGCGTTAGTGTGTTGAGTTATAGGAGTAAAAGGGAAAAGAAAAGACCAAGATATGTTAGAAATGTGTGTAGTACATTCGTATATTAATTTTTCATGGTGACGATGAGGGACAAAGCGACAAAGTTTCTTGTTAATCAGTATGTCCCTATTATGATAGAATGAAGATTTATGCACAGTGCTTATATGTGAAACCTTCCTAAAATGGTCAAAAACAGCTATTACAATGCAGTTTTTATCCAAATATATAATATTTAAACACTGTTCAGTATTAGGAACTACTATGTGACTCTTTATCTCCATTAATGTTTAATCAGAAATAATCCATGTGCAATAGTTTTCGTGTAAATTTACCATTTCTAGCTGATTGCGTCACAGAGTTGATTGGCATGTGATGAACACTCTTAATAAGGTACTAAGCATTGTAGAATTTTTGAAACTACTTTGTAACGGCCGATTTTATTTTTATAATGGGCTGAATTTTATAGGCTTAAATTCAATGAAAAACATTTGTCATATTATCTAAAACTAAAACTAATTTTGGAACTTGTTGGTACAATTTTAAAATAATTAAAAAAATTATACCTAGACACAGGAGTTTGACTTTCATCATAGTCACTCGTGGTCTTTGCATTCTCAAAGTCCTCTTGCGTTCAGAGGGTTCTTAGAGGATCTATTTTGACACAACCCGTGGAGTGAATTTTAAGTCAAAAATGCTTAAACTTGGTTGTAGGCCTACTTTAAATACTTTGAAAGAGGTAATCTTCATCATCAACTGTTTCCAGCCTGTGTCCGTCTCAGTTTAGTAGTTAAATGCCTCCATATTCCTCCTTTCTTCTCCTCTCTCTTACAAACTTTCTGTTATATGCTCCTCCCATATATTTTTTGTTCTCCTTTGTGATCTTTTTCCTACATATTTGATCTCTATCATTCTCTTTGGGATTATTTCCTTTTCCATCCTCACTACATGACCATACCATCTCACCCTCCCTCCCTTCCCCTTAGATTAAGTATGAATTACCTGCTTCAGTGGCTGCATGGTCTAAGATGTCACTCGCATGTTATACTAACTTACTGCAGACAGGGAGATCAGGGTTTGAATCCCGGTCGGGTCTACTGAGGCTAAATAGTTTCCCATTCTTCTTCCACGCAAATGCGGTTAGATTACCTCTAAAATGCTTCCTTCCTCATTAGGGTAATTATTGTTATATATGCCTACAACCTGAATAGGTAGTAAGAGGTTGTGATAAAAATGAATATTAGTATTTTTTTAGCCTGTTAATAATTGTACAAATTGTCAATAGGAGAAATTCTTATTTTGTTAAATGGCTAGGAGGATTATTATTAAAAAAGAGGAAGGAAGTGTATTAAATCATTATAATAATACTTTTATTTCTAAATACTCTGGTTTGACAGAAACATGTGAGTTTGGTTTGTGTATAAATAAACACTTGTTGCAATGATTGTCCCGGTTTGGTAATGATAGGGTCTACAGTTGAAAAACATTAAAACAAATGTGTCTATGGTGTTACCAAGAGTCTATAGAAATAAATGTTGGTAGTTTGTAATATTAATAAGCATACCAAACATGAACTTAATGGTTTTTGTTATTGTCAAGAGACTGGATAGTCTTAATTTTCTAGAAGAAATCTCCAGTTAGATAGTTAAATAAATTGTATTATATTATAAAAATAATCTACATTGTAAGAGGCTCAATAAATTGCATATCATACCATATATATTTAGTACGGTATGGCAAGCAGAATGAACCACCCATTTTGTTTCTAGTCTGGGTTGCAATTGAGTAAACTAAACAGACCCTGAATACATAATATGAATGTTTATTTTATTGTAAACTTATGTACAGTAGTATCTATATACAAGGGTAATAAACAAAATAAAAGATAAATTATCTCTTTCTAAATTATATTTTGTAACATAAGTTTTTTTTTGTTTTTTCTTCTTTGGTTAAACAATTGACAACTGATACCATTTTCATAGAAAGGGCAACTAGAAAAGTAGAGATCTTCTTTCATGTATTCATGTGTCAGGTCATGTGACTTACAGCTGTCACATTTGAGAGGTATTATCAATATCTATAGAATTTAACATTAATATGTTATCAATTTTGGCCACAAAGAAATGTATTTTCTAAAAAGCCCTTTCTCTGAAAAGTGGACTGTATAATAACCCCAATACACCAAAAGAGTATCATTATTTGTAGTACAAGTTTATTAATAAAATGTTTGAAACTATGCACTATTTAAATATTGTTAAATGGATAAGAGATTGGCTTCACTTTCTAAAACACGAGGTTTCTCCAGACATAGTAACACACAGGTACTCGTGAAACTAGATTAGAATCACTAAGTCTGTGACCACTATATGGTCATCATTTTGGAGGCTTCTAGTCAACTCAACCATCTAATTAAGCTCTTGCTGATGTAATCAAGTGGTTAGGTGAGGTGATATTACAAACAGTTTTTGGACACAATAATAAGGTAAATATCAGGGAAAATGTTATATATTTAGCTATCTGAGGAAAATAAATTTTTTAATTGCATCTTGTTTCAACTATTTTTAGCTAAGTTTATGTACGCATAAATTTACAACCTGTAAATGATTCCATCATCCTTGATTTAAATCCTCTAAAGAAGTGGTTTTCAACTTTTTTTTCTTTTGTCCATGGCACACTATTATTTGTCGTGAGTCCTTGCAGCAAACTAAACGTGCAAGTTGGCGACACTGTGGGAGACTTGGGCATGCGCAGATTTCTCTCGGGTGAACAGGAAATGCATATTTGTTTGTCCTCTATTCGACCACGAATTGAACTTTTGTGTAAGAAGTGACAAGATTCACATTAATTATTCAACTCCCAGGAAAAGAAATATTTTTATAACTTTGTAACTTTTCTCTCATTTCTTTTTAAAAATAAATATTCAACGTAAATACTTTTTTTTTTAATCAAAAATTAACATAAGGTCGAGAAATTCGCGGTACACCCGTTGAAAACCCCTATTCTAAAGACTAATGTAATCAAATTTTCAGTCTAACTAACCCACCTATGCTGTCATCTAGTGGGCATGAACTCAAACTATCTTATTTTTATATTGGTGTGCTGAAACCACTTTTTCAATTCGATGTTAAGTCGGATAGAAGCTCGAATATTTGTTGTAAAAATATATATTTTGAATATTGACTTAACCTAAGATACTAATATTATATATTTGTTTTACTAGAGATTTTTTTATCAAAAATTGATGAATTACAATTCTTTTGACATGTATAGAATGGAAAATTAAAAAAATAAATAAACATAAAGGTGGTTGTCAATATTTTTATTGTAATTGCCAAAATTATTTTTGAAGCAAAGTCAAAGATTCACACACCCCTAGTCTTTTTAATTCTTCTCTAGTCTCCTAGCAAAGTTAATCGGCGGCCGCTCGGTGGGTATAGATCTCTTGCTGGCTCAGACCATGGTTTTTTTATGGGTCCACCACCAGCCAGCCTTGCCTAAGAAAATGAGGCTGTTCCATCCATTTAACAATACTTATTGATAAAAAAATAAATTACAACAATTTTTTGAAAGAAAAAAAACATAAAATAGTTACTGTACCGCACTCGAAATATTTTACAAAGTTAAACCACATGAGGTGTTTATGTTTGGTTTATTTACAAACCATTATGACATACAAATATTTTTTTAAATTAAAACAAAACCATTATTTAATACCAATTGACTGATTCATGCATTTCTGAATAAAAAATCAGTTGATTTTGCAGCTTGAAAGTTATTATCCAAAGCTTTGTATTAATAAATGGTTGTAGAGTTTTATAACAATTTTTTTATACAATTTAAAACAAAGAAATTATGATTTTAAATTAAAAATATTTTTTGAAATAAAAGTTTTTTTTCAGCCGAGATATAATCAATAATCTACAAGCACCTAATGTAAAATTTCCATACCAGGTACCAATAAAATTGAAATAAAATTGTTCTATAAGTTTATAAACTTGTGCAATGTGAAACCCACATGAATAATATATATATTATAAAATAAGGTTTACTTTGGATTTTTTGTTTTTTTGTTTGATAAGTATTTCTAGTCCAAATAAAATTATTTGATCTTTTATGGATATATGGATAGAGCTTCTTTAATTAAGTACATGGCAATGTCTTCTCATAATAAGTGAATGATTTAATTTGGTCTTTTTGTCTTTAGATACATATACCAATGTTAACTAATTTCACATTTAAAGTATTTGGATTATTTCCATGGCATTACTTATATATTAGTTACTTAGTAAGGTACAAGTCTGTTTCTGTTTCACATACCTTAAATGTTTTGGTGGTTGGACACAAATTACTTGGGTCTGAAATTTTGACTCCAATTCGAATCTTCCAAATATTAAGGTCAAACACTTCAAATTGAATACAAACTTGTGTTAAAAATATTTGAATCAAGATTCAAAATTTCAAAACTTCACATGGGTATAAATCAAATGTACACCAAGTTTACCTTCGAGGAATTACACTAAAAGCCTATCTTATAATTTTGGAATAATGCAAGGTAAGCTTGCTAATGCTAGGATCACAATAAACTTAACGTAAAGGTTCTTCTCGTATTTTTAAATGGAAGCGATCACGATGCAGTTAACTTAACATTCACTTACAGTTAACTTAACGTAATAGATGTCCTGGGAGGTCTTTCACGTTAAGTGAACGTTACATGAAGGGTATCACGTGATCTAGCCAACCAATCATTATGCGAGTGATGTCAACAGGGCTATTTAGTTCATTTGTTGGTCTTATGACAAAGGTTTACTCTTTAGCTTAAGAGATCAGACATTGAAACAAAATAATTAAACTAAAATAGAAAAGATAAATTTATCAAAAAAGTTTAGTAATAGATATTTATTATATCAACTAAAAACTGTAAACATTCACAGATCATCACTTTACAAATAGTACAAATCACATAGTTACTCTAGAATGCAGATTTTTAGCTCGAGTTGTTACATTAAGTTAAGTGAATCGTGATCACACATCTGTTTTCTTAAGTTAAGTGAACCTTAAGTGAATGTTACGTTAAGTTAAAGTGATCGTGATCCCGGCATAACTTGCATTGTAAACAAAGGCTACAAATATACTTGATTTACTGCTATGCCTCTACACGTTTGCCCTAATGTGTCTCTGAATGCCAGCATCACGAAGGAAGCCGAATCTAGCCATCAACACATTCGGCTTCATTCGAGTTAGTTTGGTTTTATAGATGGGTGTGTTAAGAGTCCTTTGATTTGAGTGAAAAGGTGAGTGGCCCTCGCCGAGCGTTAATGAGCGACACTGAGCAAAGACGAGTACACTGTTTACACACTCGCTGAATGTGTGGATGAGGCACTATAGATTGATCTAAGTTGTACTCATGATAACTTAAGAGTTTCAGTCTTTTAAATTTATAGTACTGGTCATGGTACTTATTTAAAAATAATATTGGTTGGACATTATATTGTCATATAATTTTGAAAGGTCTTAGCCATAATATCTTATTGTATTAAAATATTAATCTATTTAATAACTATCCTGAGGGTATACAAGCAATATAACATAAAAAAAATTGTGTTAGGACATTTTAGCAGGTGTTCTAAAATAGCAACATGTATATACATTTGTGTATTAAATAAAACTACAACCGTTCTCAACAGTATTGTGTTGTGATGCAAATATTTTTTACATTCTTTTAGTTCTGTATTTTTCCGCTATAGGTCGTATTGACTGTTAGGGTTATTGGCAATTCACCCTAATTTAATAACAGGGCGAGAAAGGTGAATAAGGAAATGATCCAGCACTCTTACTTAGAGAGATTGTGTAAACAAAGAAAAATTTGTGCCAAACGTCCGTGTTTAGTAAATATTGAAAGAATGATAAAAGCGCAAGGCCTACACATTTATCAGGCAAGATCAGAATCCTTTAGTCCATAGTCCAGTTAGTGTTCTACTCCCTCCCGCTAAAGAAGGGGCCTGATGTGCCCCAAAAATTGATGTGATGTGTTTTTGTTGTTTTAGCTCAAGATAGGACAGGTGTAATGAGGTGGACTGAATAGAACTAGCTCAAGATAGGACTAGGGTGTAATGAGGTGGACTGGATAGAACTAGCTCAAGATAAGACTAGGGTGTAATGAGGTGGACTGGATAGAACTAGCTCAAGATAGGACTAGGGTGTAATGAGGTGGACTGGATAGAACTAGCTCAAGATAAGACTAGGGTGTAATGAGGTGGACTGGATAGAACTAGCTCAAGATAGGAATAGGGTGTAATGAGGTGGACTGTATAGAACTAGCTCAAAATGAAAGGTGGCATACTTTTGTAAGTGCTTAATGCCACAGAGTAAGTAATACATATTGTTATGAATAATATAAAAAAAAATCCCAAAGCATACAAAATTAAAGCTTAAACTTTTTTTAATATAACTTCTTTTAAATTTTATTGTTTGCTATACAAAATCATCAATTAGTTGAAGTTTTTAGTTTGGTGGAGAAATCTTTGCATTGAAAAGCCCCATTATACCTCATCTAAATAACATAAAAAGCATTTCAAATATAAATACTAAAAGGATTAAATTATTAAAAAATTAAATAATATAAATAGTACCTAGCTTTTTATGTGGGATATTTGCAAGTATTTTAAAAAGGTCAAGACACGACAAGTTAATGTACAATGAGTGAGAAAATAATTTGGCATTGTTGCCAAAGTCATGATTACATTCCATCATGTAAAATAAAGTTTTATTTCTTTGTGATAGGTTCTTCCCAATCATCTTCTATACTGTAAATTCTTATATTTTAGACATAATAAATAGGTCATATATTCAATACTCAATATATGGAAATATTATAAAAAAAGTCAATTCTCTCTAATTTTAAAACCTAACAGCCTTCAAATCAATTTGAGACCCGCAGTAATTTGGTTTTTGTGTGATGTCAATATGAAAGTTGTCTACCTTGCCCTTCTTTATTTTTAACTCTACAAATTGAACTATGAGATTAAAAATAAAGTTTAAATTACAAAATGAATGAGTTTGTTGACATTAAATTATTGAGTTGCTCCAATATTTTATTGATAAACAACTTTAAAAAAAAATACATTTATATAATAAATTTACATAAATTCATTTGCATATATTTGAAAAAACAACAACACACTTCTGGATATAGGAATTGAACTTGAGAACCTTGGCTTAGCGGTACCAAGTTCAATACCCGTGCTCAGGAGTCATTTTCCAAATATATTCAAATAAATGTATATGTCAATAAAGTTCATTTTCAGGCACTTACAAAAACTAGCAAGTTAATCTCTTGCTTAAAAAAAATCATGACATAGGTAACATAAATTTAGTAACAAAATTATTTTTAAAAAAATACTTTTTGTAATGAAATTTGATTCTTGAGTCTAAAATTATCATTGCATAAAATAGCAAAAGTTGTTCCTTTATATACATCTTGTGTTACTTTATGTTCAAAAATCTAAACATAACTTAAAACAGGCTTAACTCACTTCAAGTCACTTCACTAATAAGGTGATTTCAATTAGTGCTTGTGCATGCGCTTGCCTTGCTCTTTAGGGAGTTTTTGGTGGTTTTAAGGTTAGCAGTACAGTACTGTAGTATTTTTAAAAAAGTATTATGTTTACTTCTGCATGGTTTTTCTTTAGGCCCAGGGATATTGTACACTTGATAAATGAACTGTTAATGTTTCTGGGCTTTTATATGAACTGGCAAGTGGAAAAAAAAAGAGGCTGTGATTCGCTTTAAGTCGATATTCTCTTTACTGCATTAGTGTATAACCTAACCCACCAGATTAGTGTAGTATGCCTGTATTGTGATGTACTAGTTTATCAACTCAAAAGGGGGGTAGTGTAGTTGCCACACAAAATAATGTTCCTCGTATATGTTATATATACTAAAAAATTTAAGAATAAACTAATCAAAAGTATATAAGTATTTGGGTTAGTTTTATAACTGAAAGTTAACCTTGTGGTTCAAACAACAATAACCGTTTTCTCTCTTAACCTGAAGAAGCTGTCTGTATGTGGCAGTAGAAGCTCGTCTTTAAAGATATGTTTATAATGTTTATTAGTTTTTCTTTT
The DNA here is from genome assembly GCA_902151455.1 of Timema bartmani. Lineage (NCBI taxonomy): Eukaryota > Metazoa > Arthropoda > Insecta > Phasmatodea > Timematidae > Timema > Timema bartmani. The sequence goes on along the minus strand of CABFWB010002546.1, from coordinate 68,172 downwards.
ATTCATACTGTTACCACTCTGGCATCATTTAGGTTAAGTATGCTGGCAAGGCTCTTAATTATTCATACCCCAATAAAAATAAATAAACTTCAAACATGTATTAAAGCATTTGCTTTTGAAATAAAAGTGAAAAAAAGATGCTACAAAGTTTGAAAAACTTCTAATTTGCCTTCATTTAGTCAAGTGTAAAATCAAATTCTGATAATAACTTTTTTTTTCATATTAAATAAATTAATAAAAACAACCAAGGTGAGAACACCTTATCCCATAATGACTTCATCTACCATGAGACAAGTTTGAACCAAATTTGTCTGTTACGTTTTGTCAAATTAAACTTTAAACTTTGGTCTCAAATAGGTGTGTGCGAAGTACACTTTATTAATTCAAATTGAATCTATTAGTTATTCACTAAGCTTAGCCGAAGTTTGAATATTTTTTTTTTGTAATATTTCTTTCTAATTTGATAAATCAAGTTGTATCAAAACATGCAAATCAATTACGTCAGTTTTTTACATTAATATTAATTTGTAGTGTAGATAACATCTCAGGATGACAGTAAATAAACATAAATTGAGTATTTTAGCTGTCTATATCTTTATTGGCAAAGATTCATAATTGTCAAAGCCATTTTTTTTTTTCCGAAGCAAAGTTGAAACCTATATCTGTTTCAAAGCTAAGTCGAAGCTTCACACACCCATAGTCTCAAATGTAACATTACTTTCCTGTTACTATGTGTTGGATTCTTGAAAACAAACTAATCATAAGCACCATAATCACAATACATATATTTTTAACATGATTTGAACAATCAAACTTATAATTAGCTACATATCCTTTGGCTGCCATTGATGCTTTTATTTCGATGCACATGCACATATTTACTTAACTGTGATGGTAGTGTAAATGAGTTCCTAGAAAGTTAAAGTTGACCAACTTTTACGAAGTGCGGACCAGGATAAAGATACAGGATTCTGAAGACAAAGCAATCTGATACTATGGCATTGATTTCTTACGGACGACAGACTTACGGAGTCTGTGGATGTGGCTTTATACTCAGCAAAGCTTCTTAGCTTGTATTGCATTTTGGTTCTGACAAGGACACTTAAGCCCGGTTAACTGCGACACTAGCGCTAGCTGAAAATGAGTGTCTTACTTCCACACCTTGATAACCCCATCCCTGGAACCTGACAGGAGGAAACACTGCGACGCTTGGCACATGGCTATCTCGCTGATACCGTCGTGATGTCCGGCCTGCGGTTGGTCAGGCCCTGGTCTTGGGGACTCTTCCCCTCCCCTCTGACTCCCCATGGCCCCAGAACCTCCTCCTGAGCGTTGCTTCAGTTGGACCTCCTGGACCACGTTGGTGCCATCAATCAGTCGTGACCTACCGAATAACAACTCTCAACTGTCACACTTACAAATTCACAACTATGTTGATGTACATTTAACAGATTTACATCGGGACGTACTGAGATTGTTGTACACTAGAGACTATTTATTTTTCCATACAATTCAAACCAATATCTAAACAACATAAAAATATGAAAGTAATCAAATGAAAGTATGAAGAGTTTATGAAGAAATTTAAGATAGAAGTTGATTTGTTTTGCATCAAGGCCTAAGCTAACTATCCTTCCAGACTACCTTCCTTCCCTTTCACTCACTTTTTTTTAGGCGTTTAATGTGAATGTTCTGAATCGACTAATTATATTAGCACAGAACTTAAAAACTAACTTAAATCTATAACAGACACAACACACCCAGCCCCCTGGCTGTTAATCCTTAACTATGAAAGGGGAAACACACATTTCAAAAATGATAACTTTTTTGGCCATGCCGGGAATCGAACCCGGGACACTTAGATCAGTAGGCAGACATTCTATCGACTGAGCTAAGCTGTCAAACTAATTTTAATTATTTTACAATGTTTCCATGTTGTTTTCATATATTTCTAAGTCATTTAACAATTATTTGTTTTATAGACAACATAAAAATTAGATTTTCATAAATTTCTGACAAATTTTCTCAGTCAGTAACAAATCTGTTTTATAATATATGAGTTACGAGTTCAATACCCGGCGCGGACCAACAAAATGCATGATTGGTGAATTGCTATTATAAACTCCTCAATTAACTTTGCGGAAGTTCTCTTTTCTTGTAAATATCATCGATGGTACTAACTTATATGCCAGTGTAGCCATGTTGAGCGTGTCGTTGGCCGCAGGTATGGCAAGATAGGAGCCGCTGGGCGAGTCTAGATCCCAGTACCTCAGTCTCATGTCCGTGCCTCCCGCAAACAAGAACGGCACGCGGTCAATACTGCTTGCATACATCGCATTTACACTATGACTGCTCACCTACATGAGAGAACAGAGGTAAGCAAATGCTCTAACAATTTACTTTACATGACTAACAAAGCTTAGAAGATGGAAATGATCTTGGCTATGTATGTAAAAAACGGTGGCATAAAGCCACTACCAAGTCGCTGGTGGCTATGATATCAATAATGATAGCTTTTTATCAGCCGATGACTTACATATGTCTGTCACAAACTCTGCCTTAAACTATAGACCCTGAGCAAGGAATGAATCCTGGATAGTTCAGTGGTAGAGATTTGGTGCGCTAAGCCAAGGTTCTCTGGTTCGATTCCTGTGTCCAGGTGTCATTTTTAAAATTTACGAATATATGAGAGAAGTCACTCAGTTTTAATTTAACGGTATATTTTATTGTTTGAATATGTCTTCTATAAAGAAGAAATTTTCTTTAGCGACACTAGATCTATCACAAGAAAAGTAGCCAATCCTCCGCTCAAACTTAGTAATACCTCGGAAAGCGACAGAGGAGGAGCGTTGCTGGCCCACAGTACAGCCTGTCGGAACTGAGTCTCTAGGTTCCACATGGAGATCTCGTTGTTTCCCTGCACCGAGGAGAGCACCAACGACTGCTCTGTGGGATGACATATCACCTTTCTCACTCTTGCACCTGCGCGAGAGAAAAATATCCTGTCACTCCTTCACAGCTGGCACTTCAAACAGACAGAACACACTGTTCCTGTAATAGTTGGTAGTTTCATTTCATGATCATCTTAGTACCGGGGTAGTTTAAAAAAAGGTAATTATTACTCTCAATTATTAGGCGTCACATAAACCAAGGCGGTAAAAAATCATGTAATTTGTTAGTAACATTTCAGTATATTATTTAATATTTTAACTATTTACACTATCGTACGATATAACTGTCTGGCGACATGGTGTTAACTGATAGCTAGCATAAGATATAAAAATTGTTAAAAGAAAAGCATAGTTAAAAACAAATTGTTATATTATGAAAGTTTTGACTACAGAAGGTGACAACAAACCAACACATGGTCTTGCAGGTTATATGGTTTGGCGAATGGATACATGAGAGTAGATCTGGTAACATTTGCTAGCTGCCAGTTACCTACATTCCTAATATAGATGGGGGTATAGTAACTTTTCTAGGTGTCAGATAAGGCTCTTCCTATCAAAATTGGACTGTAGCTCCCAACCTGTAGGATGGATGATGGTTGATATGGGCAGCTGAAAGCGCAGGTCCCAACAGATGTGGAACCCACTGCTTGTCCCGATAGTGAGCCAGCTCTGATGAGCGTCCAAGCAGAATGAGGTGATCACACCTGTAAGTAATAAATGGCTTATATTAATCACTCTTAGCTTTTCTCTCTTAAATCTTAACCTCAGTTATTTAGCAATTCTTATATTTTAATTTTATTATATGACCACCTTGGATTTTTTTTAGCACCCTATCTTAATCCCCGTTCGAGTTATAAGCTTATGTACCAACTATGCTAATAGTTTTAGGGATTAGGAAGGTTATGTTTAGAAGAAGTGTACCTGCATTTGTGTGGAGGGAAAGTGAAAAACCATTTTGTAAAAACCACCCTCATTACACCCAACCGAGATTCAAAATTTTATCTCCCCATAATCAACAGTATAGTCAGAGTAGCACGCTTCTATTAGAATTTCGCATCTTCCAATAGTCATTAAAATCCTTGAAAAAGTAAATATAAAGCTAAAACATTCTGAGGCCCCCAGGTTGAAAATCGCTGCTTTATTATAACACACTTGGAAGCCATATTTAACTAGTTAGAACCCTAAGATGTAGAACTCGCTCGTCACTTTATAAAAAAAATTAGCAATTTGGTCATGTTTATTTAAAAACCTTTTCAACTGTAAAATAAAGCAACAAAAAATGGAATTTATCGATATTTCTACAGTATTTTGATACCTGCCTACCAATGTCCTGCTTTATAACCTCATGGAAGCTTCCCTAAAATGTTAATACCGGTACATCAATAAACTATTCAAAACATATTGTAATTTAGCGCGTGAGGGTGAAGGGGCTTCCCCTGACACAAAGCCCCTGTACCCGTGGCTTACGAGCCAGGGCCAGATCTTCAGCACGTTGTATGGTGAGATGAAATAAGTAGCATAATGTAGCGTTCACACAATATACGTTACACACTCTCACAATAAACTGGACTGTAGTCAAGAGGGAGGTCGGGTGCATTGCGGTGTTTTTTCCCTTAATGGTTTTCCATTCTCCATCCACACAAATTAATGTATATTTCTTTCAAATTCTACCTTCCTTATTTCTATCACATTAACGCAGTTTATATATATATACATACACACACACAAATACTGATGTAAAGTGAAAATAAATAAATAATAATGTGTCCTAGGAGAATGTTACCATGTTTCAAGTCATTGTCCAGCTTCCATGCTGTGCCAGGAGATCGGAGGTCCCAGCCGACGATGGACCCATACATGGTGGCATACACCAGCACAGATTGTGAACCTGAAACAATTGAAATAATATATTTAGGATGCTTGAATCTTCAATTCCTATAATCCAACGGTATTCAAGAGATGAGAAACTCTTAAAGATCTAAAAAAAGAAAATTTCGACTAGCATTATGAATACTTCGATTTGCTAAAACCATTTTAAGAAATTGGTAAATGGAATAGTATAGACTCGTGTAGTTGGGAGGGTAACAATTTTTTTTTTATTAATATATTAATTTATACAACTTTTTGTTTTTAATTGAATTTTAAATATTTTCACTTTAAATAAAATTGTACATTTTTTAAGAGATTCAAGGATTCAAAAATTGAAAAAAAAGAAGAAAGAATAATTAAGATTTAGATTTCGAGAAATAGATGGTTCGACCCATTTCTGAATACAACCCATTTTGAAACGCTATGTGTGTGTGTGTGTGGCTGTATTATTGATTATTTCCAGCGTGGTGGTGCTAATGGTAGAATGATTTGACCAACATTTCTTTGAGAGCCCGCCTCAATGGTTGATTAGAGGGGGAATTTAATTATGTTGTCTGTAAAATGGTTTAACTCGCCTCAATTTCATTGTTTTTTTAAAAGTAGAACACAAAAAACTGCACCACAATGTGACATCTAGTTTGAGCTGTATTTACTTACCTAAGGTTAGGTGTTATCTGTGGGATGAGACAGGTTCTTAAACCCAAAATTTAATTTAAAATTATATATTAAGGACTAGTACTATTTGTTTGTTTTTGTGATATTTTAAGTCGAAAGCAGATTTTTTTTTTCCACCAATATGTTGGGTGCTTTGGTATCTCTATAATTAAATCTTTAATGAAACAAACCTGCTTAGGTGGCCACATGGTTTAAGGTGGCACTCTCGTGTTAGATTAGACTCCCGATGACAGGGAAATCGGGGTTCAAATCCCGGTTGGGTGTACTGTGGGTGGTTTTTCCAAAATAGTTTTACAATCTCCCTCCAAACAAGCGCAGGTACACTTCCTCTATTTTCAACCATCCTCATACCTAACACATTAGCATAATTAGTACATATGTGTATAACCGGAACAGGTAGTAAGGCACAGTGCTCAATTATATAATTTAATGAAACAAGTTTAAAATAATCAAATTTTTATTTTTATAATCCTGTCAGTTACAAAATTAAGTTTGATGTATTTATTTCTTGTCATGACATTACTATTTTGGGATGTATATTTTTTATTATTTTAAAGTACAGCTTAATAATAAATAAATACACTAATATAAAGAAAAATTAACATATTTATTGTTTGGTATTAGCATTAAAAAAAAGTCACCTAAGTTAAATTTACAGTCTCATACATGAAAAAGTGTCCATCGTGTCCACTAAAAACATTTTGTTTGTGTGCACTTTTTAAGAAAAAGAGTTTGTGTGTAAAGCATTTTTTACTTGCTTTATAATTTAAGACACCAGTGTTAAAATTTCAAATTCAGAAAATGGTTTACCTGCGTTAGTGGCCAAATAGTCTTAAGGCATCACTCTAGTGTTGGATTTGCCTGCTGAAGACGGGGATATTGAGGTTTGAATCCAGATGGGTCTACTGAGGATGGTTTTTCCTAGATTGTTTCCTCACTCTTCTTCCATGGCAATGTGGGTAGATTACCTCTAAACGCTACATCCTTACCCCATAAGAGTAATTATCATATATGCTTACAACCTTAACAAGTAGTAAAACCCAGCGATAAAAAATTGTTTACCTGAATCAAAATAATTAACATCAACAGCACAGCCATCATCTTGTAAGTCCAGCTGCCTACTTTGGGTAACAGACATTTTATTGCTGTTTGCCTCAATTCTGGAACAGACAATAAAGCTACTCTAAAGTTACATATTAAAACTAAAAAGTGTGTTTTTGACAAATATTTAGGGGTGTGTAAAGTCCACTTATTTGATTCAAATTGAAGTTTGAATATTAAAAAAAAAAAGTTTAAAACTGAAAAAAATATTACATGTTGTATAACTAGAGTATTTAACTTTTTAGGTATTAAATATAGTTATAAAAGTTACTAAAAGAATTTTCACTTATTCATACGTCCAGTTGCGTGATCTTCAACTGTCACTTTTTATGGATATTATTAATAACTGTAAAATAACACTAATAATATAGTAAAATGTTATCAATGTTGGCCACAAACAATACAAATTGTATTTTCTAAAAGTTTTTTCCTACCAAAATTGTATGATACAATTGTACACTCAAAGTACAGTCTGATCTCCATTGGAAAGGCCTTTTTAGAAAACAAAAACATACTTTTTATGATTATAATTGATAACATTTTATTATTTTATTAGTGTTATTTTAAGTGTATTGATAATATTTATCTAAAGTGGCAGCTGAATCACATGACTTGACGTGTGAATAAGTTAAAATTGATCTAGTAGCTTTTCTATCTGTCAGCTAAGGCCTTTACTATTAAAAATTGAATTTAAACCACATTTAAATAACAGACTATCCAAGACAAATATTATGTGGAGTCAAGTCAGAGAGTGTGTCGGACAAGCCGGACCAATGTCGCAGCACTTACCGTAAGACAAACACAGAGCCGCTCTGTGATGCTGAGGCCAGCGACTGGTTGTTTTCACACACTGTAAGCCCTATAAGGGCACCAGCCTGCCTGTTGTACACCTGACGAGAACGGTTGGCAATATTGCGACCCTCCATCTTGCCACAGTCCCAGATACGGATGCAGCCATCGGAGGAACAACTCGCGAACAGAGGAGTCTCTGGAATGGCCGCTAGTCTGGGACGTTAACATCATTTTTTTATTGCCGACCATCGTATGACTTTTAAATAAAAACATTCTTTGTAATTGGTTTGATATCACTCACATGATTTAAAATGATAAGTGACGAGGCTACTCCTAACTCATTAATTTCATGAAAATTTAGCTGCTATAGAATTAATCTAATTCAGAGTGATTTGGGGCTCCATTTGAAAATAAATATTTGGAAGATGACAATGCTATTTTTCAACTTAAAAACGTATAGTATTGACCATGCCCGTTTATCAGTAAAATCTATTAACAATTTGAGCAGTAAATTACCTTGTTTTATAAATCAAACTAAATGATATTGGCTTCAATAGCTGCATGGTCTAAGGCGTCACTCTCGCAATAGACTGAACTTTTGATGATGAGGATATCAGGGTTCAAATACCAGTCGAGTGTAATGAGGGTGGGTTTTAATAAATGGTTTTTACTCTCCCTCCATACAAATGCGGGTACACCACCTCTAAATTTAACCATAGTCAACCCTAACATATTAGTTTATTAATACATATGCATATAACCAGAACAGGAAGTAAGACGCAGTTCCAAAAAAAATTGTATCAAAATGAAATGTGATATCAGTTAAAAGAGTTTATCTAATTTTTTTTAGGAAATTAGATAGAAAAAGTGCTGACCCCCTTTTATTTAATAAAAACTAAAGAAGAATTTGGTGGGTTAGCAAAATGACCAGTTTGTTCAAAAGTGACCCACGTGGTCTGTGCTCAATCTTGAATGGTTTTGTTTGTTCTATTTTCAGATGAATTCTAGTTCCCTATTGACCATCCTCTATTAAATAATATAAAGACACTTGTAATGGAACAGTGAAGTGGAATGTACCTGTTAATGGCTCCTCTATGTTCGTGCAAGTGAGCCACCAGAGACCCTCGCAACCTCCACCCAGGAGGAGGGAGGGCAGGTCTCCACGCGGCTTGTTCCGTCCACTCACGCCCCTTCACTGCTATGCTGTGCAACTCTTGCTTGCGCTGCGCCAACTGTCGCAGCTCCAGGCGACATGGCGCAAACCGATCTGTGTACAAAGTATGAATATATTTAGTAAAAGTCAGTGTACATTCAAAAGGTTTTATCGTAAGTTTCCTAAAATTAAGTTTGTTGATACTAATAAGAAATACTTTAATCAATATTATACTGAGCACATATTTGTTTTCAAAGAAAACAATAGGATCCCAAGTAGAATGACAGAGTTGGCGTTCGAAGGGAAGAAAGATGGAAAGAGATAATAAAAGCAAGTGTGTGAGTGGAAGGAGAAGAATTGATGAAAGTAAGGGAGGAAGAATGGTGGAAGGACTGTGGGAAATGGAGGTGTTTTACTAAATTGATTCTGCCACAGGTTGGAAACAGTTGATGATGATGATAATAGTTAATATAAAAAAAAAATTCAACAGCATTTGCCTAGTAACAAATGAAAAGTCAGAAGGTGAAAAAAAAAACCTTAGGCCTTAGTGCATCCCATAGAGATTGAACCCTAGCCTTCTAACTTTAAGAGTATGAGTTAACTCATTCATCAAACTGGTGAGTATAAAATATATATTTTACTAAACTAATAAATAATTCCTTGAATGTAGATCTCAAGATATCAGGAATTATTTCGATTTTAATGCCAGACCCAATTTATCTCTTAGAACAGTGGTATTAAAACTGGGGTATGCGAAGACATCTTGGGGGGTATGTAAAATTAAAAACATTATACATACATATTTAGTTTCATGATAAACACAGACTAATCAGGGCCAGATTTAAGGTTTGTCACAAAAGTTTTGGACATAAGGCTATGCCATCTGGGGGGACCATTTTTACCCCCCTCTCTCTCTCTCTTAAATGTTATCATTGAGATAATTAAATCTAGGAGGGAGAGAGATAGGAAGAAATTAAAAAAGTAGATTATAGAATATGTATAGCTTGCATTGAGCACCAACAACTTTGGGCGTAGTAAGTTGAAGATAAATTATATCTGGGTGTATGCGAACAAAAAAAAGGTTGAATAACTACTGCCAGTATCTGCCAATGACACTTACACTGAATGTAAGAGTGCTCGTGTAAGCTATGATCCGTGTCGAAACTTCTTTGAGGTGACACGTGGGGATCGCCAACCATTCTGCCACCAGGCGGGGTTCTAGTAAAGTAAATAAAATGTTACTTAGGATATAAACCCAAATTGAAAACTCATTGTGATTGTTTTTATTTAGTTTAAAATATTCTCAATTGTAAATGTAATACCGGTAATAGGGCTGGGCCGATGCCGATTATTAATCCGATCATCGGCCGATTATCACATAACCGGCGATTCCGATGATCGGTGTTTGAATCTCCGATTATTTATGCCGATTATTCAAAATGTGTGGGTATATTTTAAGTCCTAAAAAAATAATATTTTATCTCTGCTCTCTCGTATGTGATCTTTGAATAATTAGCTTGTTCTTAGCGACTTAGGTTTGAAATAAACAGCACATCCAACATTCCAAACAAAATATATCAAAATAAATATATTTACCATAGGTCTTTTTCCAATTTATGCACGTTATTAGAAATAAAAATACTCACAAGTAACAAATCTAATAATCATAAAATAAAATATTAGCAGATTGGTGTTGTTTTATTTCGATTTGTTAAAGATGCCCAAAAAATGAAACATCGGACGTAATAATCTCGCACATGCGCACATTTTGTTTTAAATGGAAACCGTTTTTCTTTTAATGCAAGTACAAAACTTTCCACTGGCAGGGAATTTGTTTCGCTCATATTTCAATATGAATTGAATTAATATATATTAATATTTAAATTTTACATTTTCTTTAATAGTTAAAAGTAAATTAAAATAAGTTTTAAAGTATTTCTTAAAAAAACCACGAAAAATAACTTTCGTTGCACATTATGTTATCTAGTATTTATTTTATCATATTGAAGTAGAGATGGGCAAAATCGTTCTTTTAAATGAACGATTCATTGTATCTTGTTCAGTTCAATGATGCGTTCATTTTGACCCGTTCACCGTTCATTCGATTTTCTAAAGGTAGTTTTTATTTAAATGTAGTTAAAACAATGTTATTTTTCATTAAGATTATTTAAATTGTTAATAAAAAGTTCGGATTACTGTTTAAAAATGGTGATGCCTTTTTATTATACTTTTGTTTTTAAGAAACCACTTATTTCTATACGATATTAATATTTAGTAGTTAATTATGATGGGTATATTTGCTATTTATTAATGTGATTTGTTTTTGTTTAATGACAGGTTCACATGTCCTAACAATAACAATATAAAATAATTATTAAACAACCTTTACATTTTAAAAGTTTCTATTTAAATGTTATTAAAACAAAACTATATTGGACATTATTAAACTAGTAAAAGTAACTTTTTTTTTTTGCTTTAAGGGTCATTTTACTTTATACGCTTATTAAAATTGAAAACAAAAATAATCGGCATCGGTGATCGGCCTAATCAGCAACGAATGATCGGCATCGGACTAATCGGCAAAATAGCTAATCGGCCCAGCTCTAACCGGTAGCTATATAAATATGATAGAAATGTAGAAAATTGAAGCACAAATAAAAGTAAAAACACTAACACATATTTACAAACACTTCAATATTTTGATGTAATATGACATAAGATGTTGAAAGAGTGGTTGAAGTCTTAAAAGTAAAAAGATCTTGAGCTGTTAATATGCACAAAAATTGCAAAACATCTGAACTTATTCCTACAAGCAGGAGTTTTATTTATTTGAGGTATTTAATGTGCACTTTCTGAACCAGCTGATTATATCAACACACGAGAAACTCTATGAGTGAGAGTGAAAGTACCTACCAATTTTGCCAGGAAAGGTATTTTCACATACCTTCCAGGGTTCTTTTAAATGCCACAATCGACATGGGACCGACGGTTTTACTTCCCCTTCAAAGGAAGATGTGCTATAGATTTTTATCACTCAAGAAAAATTCGTCGACCTCGGCCGAGTTTGAACCCAAGAACATCGGGTCCTGAGATGAGCACTTCACCCCCAGATCCCCGAGGTCGACAGCAAGAAAGATGACTTGCACAATTTTCCGTGTCGTGTACGTGTGATTTTTTATTGTTTGTAAATTTTGTTTCTATTCCAGGCTGATCAAAAAATGATGCGCATATCTGCAACGTGGCATGCACTTACATGCTGCCAGTGTCAGAGAGTCGCGGGGAAGGGCTGTGCTGCTCCGTTGTTCCGAACATGTGCTGCTCCGTTGTTCCGAACATGTGCTGCCACTCCTCGTTCATCGCACCGATGTGAGAGTCCTGGGCGGACACCTTTTTCAAGCGTTGGTTCTTTCTCAACATTAACAGAACACAGGATGTCACTCAAACACACTGTCACACAAAAACACTTTCTTTTGTCCACATCAGTTTTTTTAGCAACATGTCCTACTACCTGTTCAAGTGATATGCATATGTACTAATTAAACTAATGAGCTCTGTATGAGGAAGGTTCAATTTGTATGAAGTGTACCCGCATTTGTGTGGAGGGAGAGTGGAAAATCATTTAGGAAAAACCACCCTCAATACAGCCAACCAGGATTCAAACCTCAATCTCCCTTTCATCGGCAGTCTAGCCTAACCCAAAAGTGATGCCTTAAGCCATTCGGCCATGGAGGCAGGTGTTTACATAAGGAGAATTGTGTCATCTCTGCTGATGGTAAATACGAGTGCATTTAATTAATATTCACTCTGAGGATCTGGCTATCTTAGATTATATATTCGTAAATTGAAAAATGACACCTGGACACAATAATTGAGGCCAGGACCTTTGTCCTAGCTCGACAATGATTTACCACTGAGCTATCCAGGATTCGTCATGTGATCAAAGTCATTCTTCACCCAAATTTTTAGGCAAAGTAGCACAAAACTGTAAAATCGGTCAGATCGGCTTGTTACACTTTTTAACAGTGGAAGGCTGCGCCTATCAGATCAGCTCGTGATACTAAACAAAAAGCAATGCATACAAGTGCTGTGCCTTGCAGCTCTAGCTTTGTTAAAATTATTTGAGAGGACCACACGCTTCTCGCGTGGTCCGACTATTGCTTTGTTCAGTTTAATAACAGATTTGAAGAAAGCCACATGCATCAATCATGGTGCTCCATACACTTTTGAATATAGGTTTTGGAAACCACACATGTTGTGTGTGGTGTTCCGATTTAATAATCATGTCATGATGTCTACTCAACTTGACCAATGAAATTCCCGACTTTTTCCCTGATCATTTCCTAAATTTCCCGACTAAAACGTATGTCACATCCTTCTAATTCCCCCACCCCCCCCCTCCGCCCATTTTTATATTAATCTTTTTTTTATGAATAATAAGTTTTAAAATTTAAATAAACAAATTTTTGAAATTTGTATTAACATTGTTTATTAGGAATTATAAAATATATTACACAGCTACAAAAAAACTACAGTTTGAATAACATTATTATTTACTGTTTTAATGATTATTATATTTCATATTTTGAGTAAAACCACATTTTCCCAGATTTTTATTGTAATTTACCAAATTCCCGGCTTATTCCCGTTTTTTCCCTATCATTTCAAATTCCCGGCTAATTCCCGTTTTCCCTGATTTTCCCGGATGGTAGACACCCTGTCATGTGTATTTTGAAACAATCAATAAAAAGGTGGTTGGATACACCAATAACTCGTTAAAAGTATCTTAATTTAAAATTAATAAATAACCACTTGGCCATGACATAATCATGGTACAAGTATCATTTCATAAAGGTACGCCAAGATGCGTAGCACTTCAATTGCCGAAACAGCTTGGGGTATTAACATGGTGTCACATCACAATATGGCTTTTACAATGAAAAGAGGAACCCAGTTCACACTTTACACTGCTGCCACTGGACAAACAAGTAATGGCTGCCTCTTGAAGAAAATTGATCGTTATCACCCAATCCCTTGACCTAGGTTTCATTCTATTAGAACTCATCAGGGAGGAGTGTGAATCGCATAACTTAACTTCCTAAAAGTGGAAATCAAAAAACACAAAAGGGAGAAAAAGTAAATTTGTAAAGAATGATAGGACACTTAGTTAGAAACATGTAAAAGGAATAATATAGAGGACAAACAAAGTAAATGGACGATGAAGGCGAATAGACAATATATCTCTTTAAGGAAAACTTTTTAAAGTAATTTGTTGTGTATCTTTTCAGACATAAGGATGTTCTATATAAGGGTGCCATGAAATATAGCAGATGTATCAAAGAGTGGCGATCAAGGTAAAAGGATTGAGTAACACTGAATTAAACCGATTAATCAAAGCTTGGGGCTTTACCTAAATATATTGTTCAACAATGACATTGATGAGGTCTTACCTTGCTTGTAAGGCCGCAGTTATTTCTGTCTTAGTCATGTTGAGCGGTAGTAGTGGTATGGTGTGGCATGGCAAAGGAGTCTTCAAGTTTGACAACTCGATCTGAAAATAAAATGTTACGTTAATAAACTTTGGAAAAATATAAAAGATTTAAAACTATTTAATATGTCATATATTCTAATGTAGGGGTTTGCAAAGCTTTGAAACTTCAACTTCGCTTCAAAACAAATATCAGTTTCAACTTTGCTTCAAAACAAATATTAGCTTTGACTTGAATTTTTTTTTTTAAATACGGTTTCGACAACTAAAAAGCTTCATTATTTAAAATTTTGACAGCTAAAATACTGAATGTATGGCCCATTATTAACATTCTTGGCTGTTATGTACATTATAAAGCAATACTCATATGGAAAAATATGAAGTAATTGAAGTGTGAGTTGGGATAATAGCTTGATTTATCTAAATAAAACAAAATTTTACAAACAATTGTGCAATAAAACCTTTTCCAATTGATTTTAGTGTATAAAGTTATAAAAATAACGTAATATTCTTTCAAGAATAAAACAATAAAATAATAGAACTTCAATTTAGCTTCGATGATATGTGGTATAATATTGGATTTGATTTTGTTTTGAATTGAAAAAGTGGACTTCATACACCCCTCCTATAGTGCCAGTTGTGGCTATCTTCGACTTCCTTTAGCATCGCGTCTTACTACTCGTTCAGGTTATACACATAAGTACTAATTACACTAATGTGTTAAGGATGAGTAAGTTTGAATTTAGAGGAAGTGTACACATATTTGTGTGGTTGGAGAGTGAAAAACTATTTAGGAAATACCACCCTAAGTACACCCAATCAAGATTCAAACCCTGACCTCCCCATCATCGGCAGTCCAGTCTATTACGAGAGTGATGCCTTAGATCATTTGGCCACCGAAGCGGGTCGTTCTATTTGTTAATGTTTATTTGTAAGCGCTTTAAAACAAACTAAAGCCCTACCTTGCCGTCAGCCTTATAGCCTCCGGTTTTCCCGTCCAGAATGTTGGAGTAGACCTGTATTTTCTTCAGGTGCCGAGCTTGAAGCAACACCAGATCCTCAACCGCATCTGTCATTCCCTCCGAGATCAGCCGACGAAACAACTGAAATATATTACACCATAATATATACACGCAGGTAGATAAGCACGTGAAGCAATACTTTCCCATATATTGTGTACAATAAATAGTTGCATTGAGCATATTTTGGTGGAGCCTACCGTGGTGTGTTAGGTATCACAAAGAAAGAAAACTGGAACCATGCAGGTCAAAAACAGAATTAGAAAAGAGTCATTCGAGGTTTTACAAACAAGCAACATGTCTTCTTTTAACAAAAAGCTTTATTTGTCATGTGCTGAATATGTAAATATATAAGTGGAAATTCTGAAAATTGAAAAATGACACCTGAACACGGGAATCAAACCCGGGACCTTTGGCTACGTACGCCAATGCTCTAACCACTGAGCTATCCAGGAATCGTCCCATGCCCAGGATCATTCTTCAATCGTAATCCTCATAACTCGTAAATCCTAACTAAAACAAATATAATAGCTTTGGTTATTTGATTCTTAAATATGTGATTCCATACAATTATAATAATTGTACAAGTTGCAGCAATAATCCAACTACCGAGTCGCAGATGGCTGCGTTATTTTATAGCTCATGATCTTAATAAATCACACATTTGTAGCCCAAGATTTCCGCACGTCCATCGTAGACTCTGCCTTAATATATGAGCGAAGAATGACCCTGGGCACGAGACGATTCCTGGATAGCTCTGTGGTTTGAGCATTGGCGTACTAAGCCAAATGTCCCGGGTTCGATTCGCGTGTCCAGGTGTCATTTTTCCATTTTCTGAATGCATATCTAGATGCAAGTAAATCCTCACTAAAACCAATATCATAGCTTTGGCTATTTGATTCTTAAATATAAGTGGAAAGTCGCACCAAACATTTATAACAAGTTTAAATAAATATTCTATCTCCAGATAAATAAAATAATTTAATCTTCAAGCAACGTCAACCATGGTGGAGTCAAGTATGTAAAAATGCCATTTAAAATTGTCACACAGTGCGTGCATTAAGTTGATCCCAAAATTGGAGTAGTTTCAACCGTCACCAAACTGCTGGACAACAAAGACCAATGACAACTAATCTTATCATCAAACTATTGCTACTTCCATTTGAACCCTTTTCAATATAAAACAATAATAAAAAAAGACTCATACAAACATTTGAATATATAGGTATATATAAATAGTTCACAACAATGAGAAATATAATTTCGATGAAGGTTTTACACACATCACAATAAACAAAAATCATTGGCTCAGTCACTTATAGTAATTCTAGCCCATCACCAGAGATTTTAATGTTGTAAATTTTTTTATTTCAATGCAAAATAAATTTTTTAAGAAGCTGTTAACATTTACTTACATTTCTGAGGACCACCGGAGGCTCAATATACTGGGAGACATGGCCTGCTCGGATGTCTGCGCGTGCCCTCTGCCTGTCCTTGAGTGTCTGTAGAAGCAGGTCGATGTCTGGGCACTTGATGACGCTGTCGTAAACCACCCGGGGGATGGGTGGACCCAGAGCATTCAGTAGGAGCATCTGGATAAACCAGGGACCACTTTCTTGTGCACATTGTTCCTGGTACATATCTTACACTATGGTTGTGCGAAGCTTCGAAAACTCAAGACTTTGCTTGGTATTTTTGTTAGCATTTACTTCATTCCGAAAAAAAAAAATCTGACTTGACAAATACTTACAAAGCTTCATAAAAAAAAATTAAATGCTAAAATACACATTCATTTTCAATTTTGTTTATTTATTTAAATCACAATATATGTTTGCATTTAAAAAAATATGTGGAAATTAAATTTCAACTTGTACTAATAACTTGATTTATCAACTAGGACAACCTCGTCTTGGTGGTTGAATGGGCAAAGGCATTTATCACTCTTGCAAAAGAGTAGAATGTGTTATGGAGAGCTCAGGGTTCGAATTCTGGCTGGGTGCATTGAGAATAATTTTTCCTCAAAAGGTTTTCCACTAACATGCCACACAACTGCAGGTGCATTTCCTCTAAATTTGACTTCCCCCTTCCATACATTATTTATTGTAAATAAATGTGAATAGCTTAAATGGGTCAAACATTTTATAAACTATATTTGGTGTCTTAATTTAGAAAATATTAAAAGATGGGTCAAATCCACTATTTTATGAATCTGAATATTTATTTCACCTTTGAATCCTTAATCTCGAATTTGAATTTGAATCTTGTAAAAAAATCATTAATATAAGGGGAAATAGGAATATATCTGAATAATATTTATTATTATTTAGAACCGTGTCTTACCATCCGTTCGGGCTATACGCTATCTAAATAATAGAAAGTATTGATAGTGGCTAGTTGTTAAAATTTTTACTAAAATGGATTTACTATAGCAGGGGTTTCCAAATTTTTTCTTTACTTTCTCGCTATCTTACAGGTAGAGAAAGTATTGTGATCGTCAAAAAAATCGAACTCGGCGTTTCATGATCCCTCGAATCCAAAGAAGTGTTTTTTTGAATTTCCGTCTGTCTGTCTATCTGTCTGTAACTCGGACTAGATCCTTAACTATTTTACCGATCGTGCTAAAACTTGGGATCTAAGGTTTTCACCACGTTGCCCCCAGGATTTTTGAAATTGGATATCCAACCCTAAAATTAAGGGTAGTTTACTGAAGGGGAAAAAAGAGAAAAAAATCGATTTACTCAAAATCTGCTATAACGATTTTGATTGAATTTCATTTTAAGCATTTATAAATATTCCAAACAAAACGGCTACTCTCAATATTTCGGCAAAATGACTTTAAGGGTTCCGGTCTGATGTGTAAATTCTCATTTTTTATCATATCTCTGAAACTCTTTGAGATATTAACTTACTTATTGTTGCAAATATGTAGTTATATTTATAATACAAATATTTTATTTGAAACATATTTTTATAAAATCAATAACTTTCAAACTACACACAAATATATATATATATATATATATATATATATATTTTTTTTAACTTTTCAAACACTAAAGGTAAAGTATTGCGACCGTAAAAAAAAATCTAACCCGAAATGTTGATGGATGTCGACATCTCATGAACCCCTGAACCCTAAAAAGTGGTCTTTGCAATGACATCTGTCTGTGTGTCTGTTTAACCCTAAAATTAAGAAAAGTTTAGTAAAGAGCAAAAAGAGAAGAAATCAATTTTCTCAAAATTGACTCTTAACGATGTTGATTAAGATTATAAATAAAATGTTTATTTTCATTTTCCCATGAAAATGAGTTTTAGGGTACTTTAGAGATGCGGAAATTTCCATATCTCCACAACTATTGAGATATTAAATAACTTATTGCAAATGGGTAGTACTATTAAAAATAAAAAACTTATTTGAAATATATGTTTATAAAACCAATAGTTTCTGAGATATTGGCAATATATTAATACAACTTTGTGAGCTTTAGTTGTACAGAGATACTACTTAAGTTTTAACGCAATAATTCTCTGATGCCATAGAGTAATTAAATACAAATAAGTTTCTCAAAAAGTTTGTTATTTTTCCTTTAACGTCTAAGGAAAAATGTTTGTACAACAATGATCTATCTCCATTTTAGACTCAATAGTCAATAAATACATTTTTTATTGATCAAAATTTATAAATGAGATATTTAATAACAATGCGATGACCTGAAGATGTGCAACACCTAATACAATTTTAAAATTATAACCGGAAGTCGAAATTTTAATAAGACGTGTTGACCCATGTGGACCCAATATCGATCTTATTTATTGGTCCAAACATACAAATGGGAACATTAATTCTTTAAAAATAAAATTATAAAATTTAAAACCGGGACTCAAAAAATGTTTTACGTAAGTATAGTGCAATTATGCTTGGGTTTGCTAGTGTCTATTATATCATTTCACATATATTACGAGTTTTGAGTAAATATCTCCCATTTTTAAACTATAGAGTGAGAAAGTCCATACGGATACCCGTACCATTTATTTTCACAGCCTGCAAAGTTTCTTGGAAAATTAATCTACCATAGTGTTTCTAGCCAAGAAACAGAAAGTTTCGACGACTTGCGGGGAGAAAATCCACAAAAGCACCGGCCTATGTTCATTCAGTAATAAACTTGTGCTCTATTTTTATAGTAGCTTGTGTATCAGTGTGAGTCCTATTTCCTTCTACCCCCTCGGCCAATTATGGTGCCACTAGAAATGTGGATTCGATTGTGGCCTTTAGGCACTTTTAGGTTGTTTACCAATGCATTATAACATTCATACATTCAGTGAAGTGTTAAATAAGATCCCGAGTCACAGATAGCTGTAATAACTACCTTCAGATTTAAGGATGTTAGTAGTACATGTTTTGTTAGACATTTGTGCGGGTTCCCACTTCAACTACGCGTTAAGAATTACCCTGAACACAAGACAAATCCTGGACAACTCAGTGGTAGAGCATTGGTAGGTTAAGTCAAAGGTATCTGGTTCGATTCCCATGTCGTGGTGTCATTTATCAACAAATTTAACCAACATAAACAAACAAGAATGTACAAACTTCTTCAACTAGACTTTAAGAGTATTCATTAAGGTATTTGATTTGGCTTTGCTTTGAATTTAAAAAAAATATTGGACTTTGCACACAGCTAATCTACGACTTTGGTGATTCCAAAACCACCTCAAACAAGGATGACTGTAGTCTTACCTCCTTATCCACCTGTATGATAGGATGATACAGGTACGGTTGTAAAGCCGCCATCACCTTGCACTGAACGTCCACCATATTTAGTGTGCGCGACATTGCACAAACAAAACCTGCGATAGCCTAGAACAACAAACATCCTTTCATTCAGCGTTAGGTAGAGACACTGAAATTTTGTTAGATTTATTCTTACAAACTTTTACTAGCGCATGATTATGATGATTATGAAAATATTTTTTTAAAGTTTATTGTGACATTTTAAAATGTATTTTACACACACAAAGTTAAACGAAATTGGATCTTATTGCGAAATTGACTATTTTGTCTTTTATGTGTGAATAATGAGCAATTAGGTCAATTTTGATGAGATTTTTATTCACTACCGCGTCTTACTACCTGTTGAGGTTATAGGCATATGTATTAATTACTAGAATGGACTAGGGATGAGGGAGGAAGCAATTTTAAAGATAATCTACCTACATTTGCGTGGAAAGAATGGGATACCATTTAGGAAAAACCACCCTCAGGAGAGACGACCAGGATTTGAACCCCAGTCTCTCCGTCTTCAGCAGGCCAGACTAACAAAAGAATTACACCATAAGAATATTCAGCTACTAAAACCGGGTTTGATGAAAATTAAAAATATTCATGAAATTACTAGGAAAAATAGTTCCAACTGCACTGACCAATCAAAGTTTTCATTCTAGAATCTATTTCCCTCAACCAAATACAATTGGTATAGAAGAATTAAAATATATGTTTGATCTGGTTTTTTGACAGTCAAATTGTGATCAAAGCCAAATATTTTAAATTTAATAATAAGAAGTAAAGCCATAATTTTTCTATCGATAGCAATATACCACTTAAATGTGAGTCGATTTTTAAAAATATTTTTAGCCGAAATAGGAATTTTATTTACCGACTTTTAACACCGAAATACAACTTTCTATTTAGCGAAATCCATTCATTTTATTTACCACAAATCTGGGTCTCTAGCGATAGAGAATTAAACCTTAAAAGTGAAGAATTAATCTTGGAGTAACCAATATTATTTTTAAAGAGTTACAATATATGTTAGTATCTGAATAAAAATAGTAAAGATGTAAAATTCGATTTCTTTATACTTTCCAATTTTAATAATACCAAAATGATCAAACTTAATATTACAATTTTCAATACCTCAATTCTTAGCTTTTAAATTTCTGTAATTCAAACAAAGTGGTAATATTTAGAATTGGATTACTTTTCTTTGTTACTATTATTATTAGTTATTTTGCCGTTTCACTTTAGTTCAAACAAATTGTAAAGATACTCTACTTAACCTTTGTATTCTAATAACCTTGCCCATTTCAAGTGTGGCTGTTCTGAGTTTTTTCTACCATTTACATATTTTATTTGGGTCCCCCCTCCCACCGCTACCCCACAATATATTACAATACAGTGTATAAGTAACATATTTTTAACTGTAGGTTGGATCCACAGAAATCGATTTGTAAATATTGTGGAATTGGAATTGAGAAAAACTAGGACCATGACACCTTTAAAAAAATAGTTTTTGTTTTTATTAGAGTTGGTTGAATGCAAATCTCCAATTTACCTTTGAATCTCAAACCTCGAATCAAAATCTTGGGAAAAATTAGGAACATAAGAGGAAATATAAATAGTAACTAAATGTCAACATTCTTTCTTAAAATCCATTCACTAAAGAATAACAATCATACATTCAGTTAAGTGTTCAATTACTGGTCTGGGGTCTGGTTGTTAAGTTAATCATGTATTATTATTATTATTATTATTATCAGCACCGAGTCTTACTACCCGTTCAGGTTATACGCACTTACGCTAATGTGTAATGGTAGGGTGATTGTGAGATGAAATGGAGGACCTACAGTTTAACGTGGGATCCGAACCACGGTGGAGGCCTGGCATTCCTCACATTCACAAGTTGTGATTAATACACATCTTGTCAGAGGTGAAGGAAGGGTTTGGCAATCAGATAAATCTGTGCTGGGACCGAGGTTTGAACCCCGGACCCTCAGCACAGAAGTCTGACACCTTACCCCTAGACCACCAGGTCACCTGTGTTAATCATGTAATTATAAATTGTTTTGAACCACCAATAATCAGTATTAGAGAGTTCTAAAACAAATTTCACTCAGAAAATTAAAATGGAGTTTTTTATTTAGCGATTAGTCTAACGAATACTTGAATCTTGAGTATCCTTAAGGATTCAAGGGATTAAAAATCTCATTTATAGTTTTTATTTTAAAAAAAATTTGATGAATGTTTCTTACCTGCCGCACCCACAAGTTTGGATGAACTAAGAAGCAAGTAGTTTCATTGAGCAAATCATAGAGAGCAGACTTGTTCAGTAGACCTAGCTCAGTTAGAGCCGTCATTGCGTTGATTGCCTTCATCGTCACAAACTCTTCCACATCAGTCAAGCCCTGAAGTTTGAAAGCACAATAAACATTTAATTTGCATTTTAATACACAATGATATTCAAATTTGATTATATTTGGAAGAAGGTAAAAAGAACAAATACAATATGGCTTTTACAATGAAAAGAAGAACACAGTTCACACTTTACATTGCTGCCACTGGATAAATAAGTTATGGCTGCCTCTTGAAGAAAATCATGGTTATAGTCTATCAAAACTCATCAGGGGGTAGTATGAAACGCGTAGCTCAACTTCTTAAAAGAGGAAACCAAAAAAACACAAAAGGGAGAGAAGGAAATTGGTGAAGAAGGAACATGTAAAAGGAACAAATAACATAAATATGTACCATCTACGTCACACCTTGTGAACTATTTGAAATATGTGGCGATAGATGGCACTTCGCGCCCACTGAGGTCAGAGGTGGAGTGTAGAAGAATAGGTCAGTGATGTACAGATTGTTGAACAGGTCAGGGCTGACCCGTGTGCTGCACGAGGTAGAGCAGTGTCAGACGTAAAACGTTTCTTGAGTGCCCAGTGGGCCAGTGTATTAGAGTGTTTAAGTGTGTTCTGTTTCATTTGCCCTACAATATCGTGGGTCATCAAAGTTAATCAATTTACTCATTAATATAATTATGTTGAACTTAACCTCACTGTGTTTTCTTTACAAGTGGATTAGTCTTATTTTGTACACAAATAATAGGGGGGGTGGTAACCGAGTATCAAAGCTCAATTAGTGGAATTTTCTTGGTCAGCGGGGTGACACGACCATTTAGTGATGTATTGGTGGTGCGTTCTGTCGGGGAAACATACCTAGTGATAACAAGAGGATATACATGACAAACACGGGAAATGAACCTTAGATGCCAGTATGAAATATATCTCTTTAAGGAAAACCTCATTTAACAATAAATATTATAGGATTGTAAAAAAAAATAAAGCATAAATATAAGTAAACACACTAACACATATTTACAAACACGTTAATATTTCGATGCTTTCATTGTATCATATTTATTTATTGCCTATTATATTAGGCTTAATGCACTTAATTAAATACATAATATTTTAATGGGCAGAGGTGTATAAGGGAAGCACAACATCCAGTGTCCGACCATTAATTTATCAATGTGAAAGGGTAAACCCACATTTCATCAATGATAAATTTTCAGGCTGCCTGGAATAAAATCCGGGACCCTTATCTCAGAAGATAGACATGCTACCGACTGCGCTAAGGTGTGATTAGCTGCTTTTACCTACTAAAAAGAATAATAGAAACATTGAATCAAATTCTAAGTCCAAATAACCTGCTGTAGTAGCGGTGTGAGTATTGGTGAGCTGTGCCAACCCACATATGCAGCCACACCAACAATACAGTCGAAAAATGACCCTCTTAGTTGCTTGTCTTGTTTGTCGTTCAAGAATGTTATCATGTGGGAAAGTAAAACATCATTGGCTGAAAAAGAAATCACAGCAAACATTAAATTATACCATTTCATTGGAAGAGTATTTATATTAGTCCAATATAATATATGAATTAAATATGATGCAATAATTTATGAAAGGTTTAAAAATAATTAGCGGTAAAAAATAGTAAATAAATAGGATGTGTAAAAAAAAATTTAACATAAAAAGGTATTTTAATTCAACTATTAGTACCATATGCTTGAAAAGTATCGGAAATATACCTTTTTGCTTTCCGAAAAAGACGCACAGTTTTGTGATTCCGTTCTCCATTAAAGTTTGTTTGACAAGATTCTGAGGGTCTGTCAGTAGAGTCGCAACTATCTGCTGAATCATTTCGTGCAAGGTTTGCAGTTCAGTCTCATAACTTGTCCTGGGGGAATTTCCTTGGAGAGCTGACGTCACTTGGCAGTTCTCCAGAAATCTGCACATATATTCATTTTACAATTTATAAAAGACATAAAAACAAATGAGTGGTGTATGAAGTCCTCTTTTTATTCAAAATAGAATAAAATATTTATAAAATATTCACGAAATAAAATAAAATATCCAATACTAAAACAAAGCTTTATGTCCAAAAAATACATATATTTAGAATATTTATATAAATTAAGACATCATATAATTTAAGACATCCATTGTGGCCTGGAACGTAGGTGAAAATCCCTTTCCCAGCAAAATTGATAAGCGCTTTCGCATCCCTTCATAGAAATTCTCGTGCACTGATATAATTAGTCGGTTCAGAAAGTGCATGTTAAATAACTCAAATAAATAAAAAATAATTCAGAATTTTCTATTAAATTCCTAGCATAGTTATTATTAAAAACAAGTATATCTCAAAACTTTATGCATGCAAAATAACATAAATTGCAGATGAAACAAAAATTTTAAATTGGGTTTATCCTCTTTGTATTATAAAAATTATTGCAAAAATATCTTTAAATTCCAGTGTTTTTTTAAAAAATATATCCCTGGCTCCTCCCTGTCACTAAACCATCCAACTTTTCTAAGTGTGTATCACTCCTTGAAAGCAACTCACCTAAGAGCTGTCTCGGCCAGTTGTGCAATGTTTTCTGCGTAAGCTGCTCGAACTATTACCACCTCATCATTGACCACCTGGAACAATAAATAGCATAATTTATTAACATTTTTAGTTTGTATAATGTTGTCTGATACTAATTAAAAAAGGGAATTGTTTGTATATCATTTACACCAATTATTATTGAATTACAGACATAATTGACTATTATTTGAATGTTAAAGACCAAATATTCAAATTTCGCGAAAATATTAAATTTTGTTTTATTCCGTGTATGTATAATGCATTAAAAACGCTACAATGAAATTTAAAAACATTTCGATATTAATTGTAACATTAAGAGATTGTAAAAACATATCTCGAAACATTTCCACGTCCCTAATGATGGATTCTTACATGACAGTTTGGGATTTAATTCCAAACATCTGCAGTGAGGTTGATTATTATGGCTATTTTACAATGTCTCTACAGAATTTTTTTTTTAATGTTTCCTCTTACTAACTTCTTATTAAATTTATATTTTTTTAAATATTAGCATTGTTATTAGTATCCATTCAGATTACAAGCTTATGTACTAATCACGCCAGTGGGCTAGGGATGAGTCAGGTTATATTTAGAGGAAGTTTACCCGCATTTGTGTGGAGGGAGAGAGAGAGAGAGAGAGAGTAAAACCATTTAGAGAAAACCATCCTCAGTACCATCCTTGAACTTCGATCTCGTTATCAGCAGTCTACTCTAGTGTATGAGTGATGCCTTAGACCAAGCTGCCACTGATGCGGGATTAAAACATAGAGCATAATTAAAATACTAGCTTAGAAAAAAATCAATGAACATGAGTACCGGTGCGAGGCTGGGCAAAACATATTCTGGGAATATGTTGGCGTCACTGCAAGGAACGTTCTTCACCAAGGCCAGGCATTTGGTCAAAGTCTGTATAGCTCGAACACGCACTCGAGGAAATGGGTCATGGACCAAGTAGAACTATAGGCAGCACAGACAAAATAACAAACAAATTCAAAGAATAGGATAATAGAATCAACATATGAAGAATGCATATTATTCAGAATGTAGTTATTTGAACAGCAATAAAATAGGGTATTTCAAAAGTAGAGATTTAAAATTAAATTAAATATATTGAAGAGTGATAAAAGGAACCGTCCCAATATGACTTCTCATTGTAAAAGCTGTGTCGTGTTCGTTCCCTTTTATGTGTTTCTGCACCTCTTTCCTGTACCTTCTTCTAAATATTGCAAAATGTACTTCTTGAGTGAAAAGTGGTTTTCCTTAAAGAGAAAAGTAAGATTTAAGTTACTCTTTATCATGGCATTAGACAGAAAAAAAAACCATGGTAAAAGTTCCTCCACACTTTAAGTGAAGGTACATTTAATAAGTGATATTACTAGAAAACGACAAGTTTAATGAATTATTAATGAGACCAAACTCAAAAACAAACCCACTATGTAAGGAAGAATGCGATCCAAAATTGTCTCATCAGAAGTATGAGCTGAAAGTTCAAGTAGGATGTCCAAACAATGGAATTTGGATGTGCAGTGTCTCAAACCTCTGAAAATAACAAATAAGTTGATATATATTTGATGCAATTTCTTACAGCCTTTACTGTTTCCAGCTTATGGCCTGAGTCAGTTTTTTATTCAAGTCATATATTTTCCACTACTGGCTTGCTAGGCCTGTTGTAGCTTCATATGCCTTATATTCTAACTTAAGACTAGGACAAGCACAACATCCAGTCCCCGCCTGTCAATTTATCAATGTGAAAGGGTAAACCCATATTATCATCAATGATAAATTTTCGGCCATGCCGGGAATTGAACCCAGGACCCTTATCCCTGTAGGCAGACACACTACTGGCTGAGCTAAGGTGTCGGTCGGACTTTTTAAGCAATTGTTAAAAATAATTATATTGACTTGTGTAATGCACATTCGTACAAATCATTGTACTATTGAGCAGCATAAAGACCTCCCGAGTCGAAAAAGGTTGCGTCATCTGATAGCACTTGATCTTAAATGATCACTCATTTGTAGCTGATGATTTCTGCACGTCCATCACAGACTCTGCCTTAAAATAAGAGTGAAGAACGATTCCGGGCATGAGACGAATCCTGGATACCTCAGTGGTAAGAGCATTGGCATACTAATTCAAAGGTTCCAGGTTTGATTCTAGTATCCAGGTGTAATTTTTCAATTTAAAGAATATGATATTTAGATGCGGCTATAACAATGCTTAGCAACTACAATAGCTTGGATATTTAATCCAAATATTTTATATGTTTGTATTAGAGTTTGCTTTGAATTGTAAAAAGTTGATTTTACAGACACATGTTTGATAGTATTTATAAAAATATGAACGCTATTTCCCCTGACCTGATGCAAGAAGTGACGAGAGAAGTGATGATCACCAGACCTTCTACTCTAATGGTCGGCGTCTCATCTTTCTCTCTGCACTCTACGCTAGACTTCTCCTCACCCTCTCGCTGGTTTTCAGGAATCAGGATGTTTATTATGTTGCTAATATCTTTCTTCAACCTAGAACAACAGTCAAGTATATAAATAACAACTAATGTAAAAAAGGTGAATTATAAGGTGAGGTATAAAAAAACTCCATGGCGTTCACCCGCAATCAAGCTATATTGACCGAGCGGCCGCCGTTTGTTGGCAATGATAGTAACAACACTTGTAGATAAAGGGTATCATGTGGTCAGCACAACAAACCCTCTGGCCATTAATCTCAGTTTTCTAGACTGGAGATGCTACTTCTTCATTCAAGTAGCTCCTCGTTTGTCCTCACGAGGCTGAGATAGTTGACCCCATTCCAGACCCACTGCTCCACAGAAAATCTGGAAAC
Organism: Timema bartmani; assembly: GCA_902151455.1. NCBI lineage: Eukaryota > Metazoa > Arthropoda > Insecta > Phasmatodea > Timematidae > Timema > Timema bartmani. Next base: position 40,591 of record CABFWB010002546.1, on the reverse strand, counting down.
GCCAGGGATCAAACCGAGGATCTCTGAATCTCTAGCCAGGAATTCTGACCACTAGATCACAGAGGTAGTAAAAGGGAGATACCAACTTTAGAGAGGGATTCAAGTAGAGGTGTGCGTAGTAAATCTAATTTGAAAAGAAGTATGATAAAATAATACTAAGTATCTTTGAGTTTGAATCAAAGTTTGAATATTTAAAAAGAAGAGTTTAGTGTTAGAAAAAACAACAACTTCAGGTATCCAATATAATTTACAAAATGCTATGTTGCAAAATTACTTAACACATTTTGTCATCACAAAATATAATTTAATTATTTTATATTTTTATCATGCAAACATTGATTTATGATGTAAATAATAACACAAAATGACAAAAATTGAACATAGGCGTTTATTTTAACATAAAATATCTTTATTTTTGAAGCTTCTTAGTTGTCGAATCTAGAAATTTACTTTCAAATATAAGTTAATGCTGATGAAAATTCGAAGCTTCACACACACCTATATTCAAGAACACGAAACAAATTTCAATGGCTTTGGCTGTTTGATTCTTAAATATGCAATCCCTAACAATTATAATAATCGTACAGGTGGCAGCAATAAGTCAACTACCGAGTTGAAGGTGGCTGCGTTATCTGATAGCTCGTGATCTTAATAAAATCACATATCATAGACTCTGCCTTAAAATATGAGTGAAGAATGACCCTGGGCATGGGACGATTCCTGGATAGCTCAGTGGTTAGAGCTTTGGCGTACTAAGCCAAAGGTCCCGGGTTCGATTCCCGTGTCCAGGTGTCATTTTTCAATTTTCAGAACATAATATCTAGATGGAGTAATCCTAACTATAGGCATAAATAATAGCTTTGGCTATTTGATTCTTACATAAAAAAGTGTGTTTTTAATGTATACAGTATCATAAAAAAATAATCTAGTGCTAATGATTGTACCTGTTAATCTTCTCGTCGGGCGAGAGGATCATGGTGGCTGAGAAGATGAGCATGTAGGACTGCATGAAGGAGTAGAAGTATTCCGGGAAAACTCCCCCCTTCTGTTGGTCCAGGTAGATCTCCGCCGACTGACGTCCTGTTGGGTCCTTCTGCAGCATGTCTCGAATCAACTCCTGCACACATTATTATAGCAGTGAATATTATTCTTGGCTAAAGGGAGTATTGAGCAAAGGTGTTGGGCCAGAGGACGAGGTGGAAGGGGGGTCCACAGAAAATACCAAACCTTGACTCTTTTCGAGTAAAGCTTTTAAGTTTATTTGATTAAAATTAGAACTAGGCCAATTTTGTAAAAAAGACTAGGGGTGTGCAAAGATTAAAAAACTTAAATTTAATTTGTAAAAACAAAACCTTGACTCTTTTCGAGTAAAGCTTTTAAGTTTATTTGATTAAAATTAGAATTAGGCCAATTTTGTAAAAAAGATTAGGGATGTGCAAAGATTAAAAAACTTAAATTTAATTTGTAAAAACCAAAGTCATCTTTGTTGCCGTCACTGTTGTCGGCGTGATATTGATGATTATGATGATGATGATGATGATAAGTCTAATATTTCAGTTGTGTGACAAAGTGCTGGTGGAGATGTTGTACTACTACCCTAATACCCGGATCCTCCAGCCTGTACAGCTACTTGTTGATATATTATTACCCTAATACTCGGATCCTCCAGCCAGTCCAGCTACTTGTTGATATATTATTACCCTAATACTCGGATCCTCCAGCTCGTTCAGCTGCTTGTTCATGTATTACTACCCTAATACCCGGATCCTCCAGCTTGTTCAGCTGCTTGTTCATGTATTACTACCCTAATACCCGGATCCTCCAGCCCGTCCAGCTGCTTGTTGATGTATTACTACCCTAATACCCGGATCCTCCAGCTCGTTCAGCTGATTGTTGATGTATTATTACCCTAATACCCGGATCCTCCAGCCTGTCCAGCTGCTTGTTGATGTTTTATTATTACCCTAATACCCAGATCCTCCAGCTGCTTGTTGATGTTATATTACTACCCTAATACCCGGATCCTCCAGCTGCTTGTTGATGTTGTATTATTACCCTAATACCCGGATCCTCCAGCCTGTCCAGCTGCTTGTTGATGTTGTACTCCCCACTCTGGTATGACAGTAGCTGGGAGAAGTCAAATGGGGGATGTCCTTCGTTGAATAACTCCATCAAGGCGCAGCTGCAACACAGTCACACAACACTTCAAGGCGAGAGCAACAGAATCTCACCAGAGTTGAAGCTAGCCTGTGCCATCACAATCTTCTTGAAACATATGTCATTGTGTCATACAGTATAATCGCTAACTGAACTTTAATTATTGGAGGCGACAGAACGAAAACATTTTCACTTTTATTCAAAAGTAAAAATAAATCTGTACCAAATGATTAATACAAATGACATGGTAACAGAATTAATTATTTATTACCTGCTTCGGTGTCCCCATAAACTAAGGCGCTATTCTCGCAATGGATTAGATTGCCAATGACAGGGATATCGGTGTTTGATTTCAGTAGGGTGTATTGAGGGTGGTTTTTTCTAAATGGTTTCCCACTATCTCCCTCACCATGCAAATATAGGTACACTTCCTCTAAATTCAACCTTCAGAATCCATAGCACATTAGTATAATAAATAGTACATAGACATATAACCCGAACAGGTAGTAAAACGCAGTGCCAAAAAAAAAACATCGACAAGATGATGGTATTTAAATTTGTGAAAATTCAAGGATACTTTTTTTTTTGTATTTACTTTATTTATTTTGAAGCAACGGTATCATAGTGCCCTTGGCGGTCACCCACTTCACTCACCCCTTGAGGCGGCCATGATTATTACTCTACATTGTGTAGACAACTCAAACAAAGTATGTCCTCACCCTGCAGAAAATATATCCATAGCTGGAGTGAGGTCTCCTTTCTTCAGTGTGTCTTCCGGCAGCAACAGTTGACTGGTTATCTCCGAGTTAAGAGTTTTTATAAACCTGGCATTAAAATAAATACAAGTTAGTTTCTTGAATTTTAAATTATATCTACAAGCTATGAAACCCTGGCACCTTAGCTCAGTCAGTAGCGTGTCTGTCTACTGAGCTAAGGGTCCCGGATTTGAATCCCAGCACGGCCAAAAAATGTATCATCGGTTCACTCATTCACAGTGATGAATTAACAGCTGGAGACTGGATGTTGTGCCTGTCCTAGTCTTAGGTTAGATTATAAGGTATATGAAGCTATGACAGACCATAGTCAGGAAACAATAATGGATGTAAAAAAAATCTACAAGCTATGAAACCAATTCAGGGTTGTTAGCATTACTTCCTTACTACCAAATTTTCTGTGTTTTCCTTGTTTTCCAGAAGGAATTCCCAATTTTTCAGGGAGCTTGGATGGAAGAAAAGAGTAATAAAATTTCATTTTTCACCAAGCTGACTAGGTGTGCAGTGCTGATATAGACTTGGTGAGGTCCTAAGCTATATAAAGCTTGGAGACCCCATGTTAAAAAATTACACCAGAAGGCTTCACTAAACTTGATAACATTATACTGATATACCTTTTAATTATTTAATGGCAACACATTTAAGGTGAAAAATATATTTTATTTTAAAATGAATACATTTATTGATTACAAATTTATCATTTGGTTGCCTTGATCTCTATCATAGATTATAATTTGGTTTACCAACTGGAAACAATTCACATAGAATGCAGAATGTCTTAGAGTTTGCCGTGTAGTGCTGCCATCTATGGACAGTGAATGTAACTATATCAGGTATTTTGTAAATAACATGGGATTTCCGCAATGAGCCCGTGTTTCTGCATGTAGATTTTATGGGAATGTCAATTAATTGGAGAAGAGTCTGTATTATACATTCAGTACACGTACAATTTTAAAATCCCCCTCACCCCAAACAAATTCCGAAATTTTTTGAGGCCCCTGCAGATTGTGAGACCCTAAGCTGTAGCTTATGTTACTTAGGCTTAGATTTGGCACTGGTGTGAAGTATCTTCTTTCGCTTCACAACCTTTATTTAGCGGGTGATAAGGTATGTTTGAATCACTGTGCTTAATACTTTAGTTCACTTTTTCATCTAGTCAACTCGCCTTAGTGGCGTAGTTGGCTAATGCGCTCGTTGTGTTGAGTTAAGACTGCCGAGGACGGAGAGATTAAGGTTCAAATCTCGGTCGGGTGAACTGGGGGTTGTTTTTCCTGAATGGTTTTCCACTCTTCCTCTACGCAAATGCGGGTTCGCTTCCTCTAAATTCAACCTTCCCAATTCCTAATCCATTAACGTAGTTAGTACTTAAGCATATGAGCCGAATGGGTAGTAAGAAGCGGTGCTAAATTAATTCATCTAGCCAAAGACCTACTATTCAAGCTTTCAGTAAAATGTACCAGATTTACTAAATATTCTAGTATTTTTAATATATTTTCAAAATTTCCTGGGTTTTTTCCCTGTTTTTTCCAAGACAAAAAACATTCCCTGTGTTTCTCCAGCTCTCTCGAAGTGTGAAAACCCTCTCATTAAATTATACTAATATCAACTGGCTAACCCAAGTTTCAATTTCAAGCGAAACGAACAAAATTAGTCAATAAAATTCTTATACCGTTTTTCGGCATTATTGCTAAAACCCCCACAATTATTTTTACCTATGGTAATCAGAGAGCCACTCTTTCACTAATCTGATGATTATAAAACATGTATAAGTATAGGCTCACAGGGAAACTAGAACTAATCTTTCCTATTATTTTGTTAAATGTTATTTCTTTACATTAATGTAAACTTTTGTATCTTTTTGTGCGTGTATGTGTGTCACTTTATATTTCATATTACTTTATAAATGTATTCATTTTAATATCTAGTTTATATTAGCAAACATACATTAATAAAATCTAGAACCTTACAGCTTTTGGCCACCATTATAATTTCTTTTTTTGCTTATGATTATGACAATTAATATTACAAGTGTAAAATTTTAATTACCTTAAATTATTGTTTAAATTATTCGTGTTTTTTAAAAAAATGTGTAAAATTCATAATCCTCCAGTGAGCTAACGCTCTTCAGATGTAACCTTTAAATAATAATAAAAACAAACATATACAAACCTTTCTGGGGCAATATAACAAGTTCTCCTGCGCGACGTATCAAAGAAATACGAGTAGTCTGCAGGGTTGTCTTCAGGGAGATATGTCGGTTTGAACGAGGCAAAGTCTGCTAGCAGTACCCAGTTCCATGACGTTATCATTATGTTCTCTAGCTTTATGTCACCATGACAAACCTACAAATATAATACTTTAGTTTGAGCCGCTTTTAAATATAGTGTTTTTTTCTTAGCTACGCTTGTTCAGGCTAGCCACAACTTATAATAATTAAAGGTGGGCGTAAAGAGGGCACAAGTTAATGTGTTACTTGTGTTTTTGCACTTTTTTTAAGCAAAAGCTTAAGCGACCGAAGCAGGTCGAACCATTAAGTTATTTCCTGGAAATAAAATTAAAACCTAAAAACAAAAACCCCAAAATGAGAGTCTGGGATTGAATTTAACACTAATAACTCAACCAAACCAAATTATTCAAACGTGTACTAACAAACTTCCTTTCAATTAAAGAATAATTAAAGTAAGACCCACACTAATGGTCTAGGGCAGGGTTCACCAAACAATCTAGAGCGAGCCACCGGTAGCCCACAGCACCATTTTTAATAGCTCGCACAAGAAATTTATTTTGTGCTTTCCAAAGTGACTTATTACTGAAGACTGTTGCCTCAAGTTTAGGACATGCATTTGCGTGAAAGAAGAGTGGTAAACCATTTGAGAAAAAACACCCTTAGTACCTATACCCGACCGGGATTCCAGCCCCGATTTCCCTGTCGCTGGCAGTCCAGTCTATTGCGAGGGTGACGCCTTTGGCCATGCAGCTACCCAAGTGGATCACTGGCAAATTGACAACTATTAAGTAAAGTTGATTTGTATAATAAACTTACCCCGACTTTGTGACATTGGTGTAAGGCATAGAGCACCTGGAATGCTATCCATCTTTTTTCGATGTTGGTAAGGAATGGTCGAGTGCTGATGCGGTCATACAAGCTGTACTTGACATACTCACGCATGATGAAACCGGCTTTATCTGTTAGCTGTTGAGGACACAAAGTTTTAACATCCTGTAGTTATACATATTTGGGCAAAATAGCTTTACACACAAAAACTAATAATGAATACAATTTTGAGAACGGATGTGATAGTATTACTTATGAAGGAGTTAGGCTATAAAGTGTACACTTAGTACGGTAATTGCTTTTTAAATAGGTTGGCCTACATTTGTCAGTACCACCATGAATGTAGGCTAAAGTTACTTTAAAAGGTTAATAATTTTCTTCAATCATTTGCATAAAATAAAATAATAAACTTAATATAGGCCTGGTATGGCTATTAAGATTGTTTTTTGGACTAGTGATGCCTGTAAGTCAAATATGATATAAAACAACACAATTTAAATTTAAGAATAATGTATAATTGCTTATAGTTTTCTAACAAAATATTTTATAGTGAGTAAAATTAATATTATATTTTTAGCAGGCGCTATTCACTCCATGCAACATCAAGTTATGAAATCTAGAAAAAAATCTCATCTAAAAATGCATTAAGTAGATTTTATGATCTGACTGATTATATCAGCACACAATAATTTCTATGAGTGAGAGCGAAAGACCCTATCAATGTTACCAGGAAAGGTATTTTCACAAATCTTCCGGGGTTCTTTTAATGTCACAATCGATATTGGAATGAAAGTTTTACTTTCCCTCCAAAGTTGTTCTACAAATTTTTATCGCTCAATTAAAATCTGTTGACACCAGTTGGGTTTGAGCCCACAAACATCAGATCCTGAAGCGAGCACTTTACCCCAAGACCACCGAGGTCGACTATTGCAAAAACGAAAATAAAATTTCCTAGTTGAATTTGTATCAATCATTTAAGTAGGCCTAAAGACAATACCAGAAGATTATGAATTTTTTTCCTTACCACAGCTTTTTGGAAGGGCAGACAATTCACAGCAGAGTTGAGTTTAGACCTTATTTCTTCCAAGCGAGACTTGTGCAATGCTAAAGGTAGTGTCGGGTCATGAATTGCAAAGACTTTGACAACAATAAGACCTTCCTGCGTCTTTGCACGGGCCACTTTGAAAAATCTAGTACTTCCGAGACTGAAAATGGAGGAGTTTTTATTAAAACATTCATACATTCCGAATTATTTGGTGAGAATTTTATAATGGTAGTCAGTACATCTAGAAAGCATGGAAGATTACACGAATCACAAGGTTTAAATTAAGGTCATAGGGCGCTAGGGAGAAGTAGAGGTGTAAAAGATGGGATTGGAGTGTGGTAATTGAGGTTTATTAGTTCACCTTAGAAAAGGCTTTAAGCGTTTGAGGGGAATTAGGAGTAAAGATGTCAATAATACGAATTTTATAAATGTTTCTATTGTTGTTTATCATGTTAGACATATTTATAATTTAGGTGGTGTTAGTAATTTGTGTTATGCATCAAACGTAACATGAATATGATCTAATTAAAATTAATAATTATGTAAATACCTTAAAAGGTTATTTAATAGATATGTCTTGTTCTTCTAACATATATAATTTAATATAAAAATACATTATTGACTTACTTAGAATCAAACTGCATATCAGAATGTTCTGTCAAGTAGTGCTCCACTGGAAAAATCTGTGAAGGTGCAATTCCAACCAATTGATTACCCATTTTTCTTAGCAAAATTTTATATTTGACACTTCATTAAATTAACTTTGCTAATATTGACAGTTCATTCAGTTTACCCAACATTTCTAATAAATAGTATAGACAAGATGTAAAATAAAGTAATTATTATTTTTAATACAGTAGAACCAACATGAAAATATATATATAAAGTAAACTTAACTCTTCATCATGTGATATCTATACTGTAATGGATGGACATAAACACACTCTTTACTAAGGACCAAAGGGTGATGTCTGCTTGATTGTGAGGGGACAATTGATCTCCATAATACTGCTGAATGGACATGTTATATTATTGAAATTTTCGAGCTGTTGTCTACACAATAGGAGAGAAGTAGGAGAGAAGAAAACTTTCGGGTATCTCTTTCTTTCCTACACACATAAAAGTAGGGATGTTCGATTCACATGGGCTTTGAATCGATTCTCTGGATCGATCTAGATCAAGAGGCGTAGTATCGATTCAGGCAAAAAATCGAGTGCATTGAATCGGTTTTCCAAAGATCGATCTAACGATTTAGACAAATAAAGTTTAGTTTATCTTACTACACTAACTAAAGTGGCGTACCTAGAAATGTACACCTAGGGGAGGGGGTAGAGGGCAGAAAAAATGTATCGAGGGGAGCGGTGGGGAGGCGTCAAAACTGAATCGAGGGGAGGGGTGGGGGAGGCGTCAAAATGTACCTAGGGTGGGGGCGTCAAAATGTATTGATGGGAGGGGGGCAACAAAAAGGTATTATGGGAAGGAAGGGGTGGGGTCAAAATGTATCGATAAGGGGTGGCAAGCAGCAAAAATGTATGACCTATTAAATGCCTCTGGAAGATATTTAAATTATTTCTGTGGTAACCACAAAGGGCAGCGATTTAAATAATGTGTGTGGCCTTACATACAATGTACACTTTTCCTGGGGTTTTTTTTTCTACTTTTAAATTTAGGGGCACTTGTGTATAATGGTAGGCTTAGGCCTACTATAATATTTTATTCACAATGAGGAGCACTTAAATGATTTACTCGAAGAGAAGAAACAGTTGTGGTGGAAGGAGGCAGTTAGTAAAATTATGTTTTTTTTTAAGGTTTTTGCTCTCCAACTCAAAAGGGAGATTGGGGATCCAGAAGCTCCCAGAAGATTCCTAAGAAAATCAAGCTCTATATTGGAAACAAACCAGAACCTTAACCACTAGACCCCAGAGTGGGACGCACTTATTTTCTTTCCTCAGTCACAGGGAATTAATCTTTCAGAAACTGTGAATTCAATACACCTTATTTGTTTGAATTAATTCTTCGAGAATCAGTGATTGTTCTAAAACTAAACACACTTGTTGGCATCCGTCTTGAGGAACCCTCACACCTTTTTATGGGAGGGTGTGTCTCAAAACTTGGGAATCACTATCTTAGTGGAAGTGTAGATTGTAAATGTAAGCATTCTATAACTACTAAAACTCCGTCGGGAAAATGAGGTTTTTACGAAATATTTCCAAACTATTTACTTGTTGGCCAACACGTCACTATAAATACCTATATTACAGAATAAAAACATGATGTGATCATTTACAGAATCTAGACGTAAAAAGAGCAGATCAGTGGATTTTTCTCTTCACTTTACTAACTAAAGACAATTAGTAACTAATTAATAGCCCAAGATTGCAAGACGTGGTTTCGAAATTTTCCTAGTACTAATAGTCAACAAAATCATTTCCTAAAGCCAACCAAATTAAATTTCCCTGAATCGTTTCGAAGTTTTTATTTCTCTCGATCTTTTTGAAATCGCTAGAGAAAAAAATCGAAACGTGAATCAGATCGAGGCCTTTGGATCGATCCAAAAAATCGATTAATTGAGGGCAAAGAATCGATTTTCTAAAAGATCGATCCAAGATCGGACATCCCTACATAAAAGGCAATGTGGCATTTTGATATTGTTCACTAGTTTGTATGAATATATGAGACACATCAATATATTATGATTAGTTACTTGAAATAAATTTAAAATATTTGAATAGCATAACTAAGTTCGAAACTCATGACTTGTTTGTTTAAATAACTTGATGTAATTAGGACTCATGTGGGCTAATGATCGTTTGAAAGTAAGAATAAGGTACAGTGTATCTATCATTCGAACAAATGTAAAGTCTGTTCAGCGTAGGAATTGTTTTCTGAAAGGCCTTTTTCCCTACCAGAAAGCTATTATATAGTAGGATTTTGTTAGGAAAAAAGACCTTTCAGAGAGTAATTCCTACCGTGAATGGAGTATAATCAAGTTTTTAGCTAGGTACCTTATTTCAATATAGCTATCAAACTTTCAATATAATATAATTTCTGAAATCAATATAAAAGCTAAGAACCAACTTTAAATATATTGTAATATAGTAATACTTCCTACAAGCCTATAACCTAAATGATCGTTTGAACGTAAAACAACTATACAAAGTCTGTCATTCAAACAAATGTAATTAAGTTTTTAGCCACCTTTTTTAATTAATAGTTATCGAACTTTATAATATCGGTATTTCAGAACTTATTGCGTATTGAAAGTTTGATAACTATAATTTAACCTACTAAGTTAGTTCAGTTGTGACAAAGACTGGCTTGCCCTGCAAACAATCCATAAGCCATCACTCACACATAGGCCTACTCGTAACAAAATACTCAGTGGCGTATCGTGGTGGGTTGCCAGGGTAGGCAGAGCTTGTTAAAACTGCACTGTTGATATGTTTCTACCAATTGTTCCCCATCTGACCATAGATTCTGCACCAAACATACCTCATATGGGAATGTATCTTGGTTGATATTAATGTTTTACTGAATAATGAGAACATATCACAGGTACAATTTCAATCAACTATGCTTACCCTGACAACAATCCTCAACATATCACTGACTCGCATCGTTAGATGTAGGCTACTATTTTAAGTGTCGTGTGTCGTATCGTGTAGTGTTGCCAGAGTAAGCAGAGTTTGTTAAAACTTTACCTGTGATATGTTTTCTTCCACGTGGTCCACCATTTGACCAATCATACATAGGCTCTGTTACACACAGCCTATAAAATATATTTCCGTTGATACCTGGCCAATTATTGTTCTATTGAGTGAAGATGACAATTTCACAAGTAGTTACAGTTTAAACAAGTTTTGCTTCACCTGGCTATAAAACACGCCACGAACATGCTACAGAGGGCCTTTATTAATTATAATAACATCGTTATCATTAGTCTATAGATCAGTAACCCACAAATAAACAATGCCAGTCGCCTATAAATAGTTGGTACTAAATCATTATAATATAATTTTATATTTCATTCCATGCGCCGCGTCAGGACCGCCAGGTGCTCAAACCGGGCCCTGTGCTAGAGGCAAAGCACACGGGGCCCCCATTCTCTTTGCTCTAATAAACTTGGGGTTGTTATAGTTTTAAAAAATGTCTTTTTTTTTCGAAATAAAGACAATGCATGCAAATAAGTACGTAATTGGACAGTGAAATGAGATGCACGGGATGGAAATATAAACATTTAATTTGAACTAGAATCATTTGTCGGTGAACCGAGGAAAAAGAGTCACCTTGCAGATAAACACGGCGCCGTTTTCGGTGGGTGTAGGGGGG